>JADLZK010007337.1:0-34478 GCA_015847255.1 Hyparrhenia diplandra | reverse complement strand
TACTTAGAAATAATAAATGAAGAACCCGGAGATTGCTTTGAAGACGAACTAGTTCTTTTAGATTACAAAGTTGAAGAAGATCCGGCAGTCCCGCTCTTCAGCTTTCTCCTCTACTCTCTCCCTGATCTTTACAACTAGATGAACTAGACAACTAGACAACTAGAGGGACCTCTCTCTTCTAATTGAAACCCTAGCTTTTGCTCTGTAGATAGCTAATGAGGAGATGATCCATGGGGACACCCCTGGGGCTGCTTATATAGTCCGAGGTGGAGTAAGTATCCTTCTGTATTGCGTCTACAACTCTCCGTGGCACCGTAGGATCAAACCGACCTTGAACAACGGCGTAGATACAACCTCAATGTCGGTGGTAAACCGACATAGAAAGGAGAGGGGTGACAGGGGCCACCCCCGCGATCGCTAGGAAACGTAGATGGCGATCGCCAGGACTCTATGTCCTGGTGTCTTCTCCTTCCTCCTGGTGTCTTCTGGTGTCTTCTAGAATGTTTTAGTCCACTTTTCGGAATGAGTTGCCTCACGGTCAAGTCTTCTCATCGTATGGGGTGCAAACTCTTGGGATTTTACCTGCTTTTATCTGTTTAGTCCCTGCAAAGATATAAATCACCAAAGCTCGTGGAATTATATCAGTAAAGCTCCTATACTATGTTGATATTCATTTTAAGCCCTTATTTCATGTTTAGTTGACTATTAATATTATGCTATAACATGTGTCAACAATTATTGAACCAAAGCTACTAGTATAGAATTTGGTCGACCATATGGACTAACCCTTGCAGGACTTAATCAACTTCATTAGGGTAAGTCCTTGAGATGACAATGGAGATCAAAACTTGATTGGTGAACCAAAAAAATGAATGAAAATGATGAAATAAAAATAATAAACCTTTCAAACACCAAGAATGGTTGTCCTGATATTCCAATGTCATCATAAGACAAGCTTGGGGGGGGGGGAGTCTCCAACCACGCCCCTAACCAAGAATCAGGCCATGGCGTGCGCAAGCTAGCAACATTCCTAACCCAAGGTAAGCCAGAAGCTAGATTGGGGGAGGACTCCCACAAAGGTAACTTCTATCTCACATTCCATTCAGTTGGATATGAATAAAAAAAAGAGAGAGGGGAAGAAAGAGAGAGAGAGAGGGCTATTTCACTCCATAAATATGTGTTGTAGAAATGTTTAGTTCTACACCTATTGAAATGATTGAATAGTTGCTACGCCTATCTTATAACAGCTTTATTTGTTTCAATACTATGCCTATCTTATAATATAGTGCCATGGACTTTCCCGAGGATTTGAGTTTGTTGGCTACTAATGTCTCATCCTAAAAACTTGATTTTTAGTGGGTTGCATATGCTTCTACATATATACATACAATTGTTATATATATATATGTGTGTTGAGTAAAAAAAGAACAAACTAAACTCAACTCAACTAAAAATGATGCCACACACGCAAAAAAGAAAAACTAAAATTGGATATGATATAGTGCCATGGACTTTGCTATGACTTTGTTCCGAGGCGAAAGATGGAGACCTTTGACATCCTGGTCAGATTTATTTTCAAAATGCAAAAATTTTCAAAGTTCCTCAATGATCTACAATTCCTACTATTGATGTTTGTTAACCGACTAAAAATGAATATGGAGGATTTTACAAAAGAATATGGAGGATTCTGAGAACACCATCATAGCTTTTCCCTAGGTGAGTATTCTAGGGTATCGTATCCACAGGGAAGCTAATGGTAAAGAATTCTAATAACTCACAATCATGTATCTACTAACTTAGCAAACCAGCTAAACTAAAGTGGGGGTAAGTGATAAATGATAAATAAAATAAGACTATGAATAATAAAGCATAAAATAATAACATTCCTAAAGGACTATGATAAATGAATAGATTAGCTAATCAAGAGGACAACGGAAGAGATCAAGGTTCCTAGACACTTCTCTATTACTTTGGTTCTAAGATAACTAAAGTATGGATAGATATAGCAATCATACAAATACACTTTGGAAGCAACGGTACCTTTCCAACTTTCAAGAAAGACTGGGAAGAAGTAGTTGGGGGAAGGCTGCCAAAAGCTCTACGAACATCAACCCTCATGTGGTGGATTACAAAGGCCTAACAGAGCTGTCACCCTTGGGGCTACCACAACTAACCGGAGGATTGAGCGCAACATCAGGTAACCTATAGTCTAGACACCATGTCTACACTATTGATTACTACTCTAATTACCTAGCATAACTAGAGCACTCGATACGAGCAAAGACCCCATGCAATGCATAAATACTATACTAAACATATATATGAAAGGTACAAAAGTAAATAGAGAAGATAAATATATTAAAGCATAAGTCTTGTAGAGAAAAGATACAAAGACATACCAAACTCTGAAGACTCTCCAGAACCGGAGCGCAGCTCCGCTCTCTCTAACTCTCAACTAGATCTAATCTATTATATTGAAGAGTCTAGTCCTAGATCTACATTGAAGAGAGAGAGTTCCTGACAATGGGATTCCTCTCTAATCAATGAGATGAATAATGAATTCTAGGATTATGAATTGGGGTTTCAGGGGGGAGGTCTGCCCCTGTATTTATAGTCTTGAGGGATGGATGTGAGCCGTTGGATCAAACCGACTTAAATCAACGATTAGATATGATTCTAGGGTTCCCATAGGTCGGTGGAGGAAGCTTCTAGAAGCTGGGCCCGTTTGGCCTAACTTGGGGCCGGGCGGCACCACCTTTGGCGAAATGACTCTTGATGTCCTCTAGGTTCTTGGAATTCATACTAATGGTCGTGGTTCGTAACTTTTGATTCTGGACTCCAAATGTGGCAAGTAATATGTCCGTTTTGATCATCTCAGCGAGCTCTTCACAATGGTGCACTCTAATCCATCATTTGAGAAACTTGTATTCAGTGAAAACCTATGAAATACCTGCAAGACAAATGAGAACAGCAAACTCGTGGAACTTGTTAGAATCAAACCCTACATCTAGTGTTTGTAAATCCTTTTGTATCATTTTATGCAAAAGTTGAGGATAAAAGTTGTCATTAACTACTATCAACAAACTCCCCCAATCTTACCCTTTGCTAGTCCCTTAGCAATGCTATTTATTAAAAACAAACTTGGATCAAGTGTTGCTTCAATGCTTTCGCGCCTTAAAAAGGTATACATGATCTTCAACCATGGGGTTTTCACTTTCACTTGGGTCTTGAGCAATTGAAAGATAGAACAATCAAGTTAAGCACAATGTATCAAGTCTTTGATCAAACAATATTCCAGAGTTTTTTTCTAAAGTTTTCAAAATAAAACTTAAAATTCCCACTTGTACTTACTAAACATATATTGTAAAGTCAAACAATGGATCCAAAGAAACAAGTCATATTATCAAGATGTGCATGAACTAATTCTACTTTTGCTCCTCAAAACAATCTCTCTTTTGAAAATATTGAAGAAAACCCGGGCTATAAATACACTCTTTTTTTTTATGAGAGTTTCGGACACTTGTCCCTTTTTATTTCTCTCTCTCTCTCTCTTTTTACGAACACCCTAGCCCAATTTGGATGTGGCCCAAGAGGGGCCTATGAGTGCAGAGTGCACATGTTTAGTACCACCTTCTTTGGTTAAGCAAGGGTGGAGCCAACTTATAAGCCTTTGTCTTCCAGCCATATCACCTTCGGGTTAACCCTTTTACATGAAGCGAGGGCGAAAAGTGTAAAGGGGTGCTATGTGTACGTGTGCGCGCCCCTCGGAAGGGGCGTGCGGTGCGGCTTTGGAAGCGGTGGTGTTACAAATGGTATCGAGAGCCGACCCTTGCGGTTTCACGGGTCGGTGTAGTCGCAGCTTGTTCGGGCATGGGGTACATGTGCCGACACCGGATGCACGCAGCGTGGCCAAGAGGGGAGGTCCCGGTTAAGTTCGCTTCGACGAGGATGTCGAGTCCTTTGAGGGGTGTATGTAACACCCGGCCCAATTTGGATGTGGCCCAAGAGGGGCCTATGAGTGCAGAGTGCACATATTTAGTACCACCTTCTTTGGTTAAGCAAGGGTGGAGCCAACTTATAAGTCTTTGCCTTCTAGCCATATCACCTTCGGGTTAACCCTTTTACATGAAGCGAGGACGAAAGTGTAAGCATGGTGCTATGTGTACGCCACGCGCGCGCCGTCCCTCGGAAGGGCTGTGCGGTGCGGCTTTGGAAGACGAGGTGTTGCAAATGATATGTAACACCCGACCCAATTTGGATGTGGCCCAGTAGGGGCCTATGAGTGCAGAGTGCACATGTTTAGTACCACCTTGCTGGTTAAGCAAGGGTGGAGCCAACTTATAAGCCTTTGCCTTCCAGCCATATCACCTTTGGGTTAACACTTTTACATGAAGCGAGGACGAAAGTGTAAGCGAGGGTGCTATGTGTGCGCGTGCGCCCCTCGAAAGGGCTGTGCGGTGTGGCTTTGGAAGGCAGGGTGTTACATTTTCTTCTCTTTTTTTTTTCTTTTGGAGAGGTGGGCCCTACTCACCCTCGGACTTTTGTCCCTTTTTCTCCCTCCTTCCTTTTTTTTTTTTAGAGAGGTAGGCTCTACTCGCCCGTAGGACACTTGTCCATTTTTCATCTCCCTTTCTTCTCTTTCCTTCTTTTTTTTTTTTTTTTTTTTAATTTACAGCCCAAGCCTCATAACTTGATAAACAATTGGAGAGATAATAAAAACACTGGAGCTTTATTAAAAGTAGAGTGTACGTAATCTTGATATAATGACAAGTATCAAAGGGTCAACAAAGCTTGACAATACTCAATGCAAAATATATTATTTTATTTATACAAATATATGTATATATTATTTTTTTGAAAAGTTAACCTCCGGAAATATAGAATCACATAGGACAAGATAAAGAGCAGCTCAGACTTTTTCATATCATATCTCTCAATTACCTAAACTTAGATCAAGCATATACTACCTACAAGTTTCAAATTCAGAGCAAAACTCAAATCTTAAACAAGCATATCCAAAACTTGGGAGAATTTAAGCTTAAAAAACTAGGTGCTTAAAAAGGAATTAAAGCGAGCAACTATTCATCATATCCATAGCAAGCATTATTAAACAAACCTTAATATATATATATATACTAAGAAAAATATTTATTTGGTTTTAACTCATTATGCATCTTTTTATTATCTTACCTACATAAAACAAAAGCATAAGTAAAAGGAAAAGAAATACTTATCTTGCTAACATGGGGTGGTCTCCCCAAGCTAGGTTGATGTGTAGGTGCTAAAATGGGGTAGTTGAATGGAGGTGATGTCATCCTTCCTTGATGGAGCATTGATGATGATGGTAATATGTTGATGCTCCACCAAGTGGTCGAATGTCTCCTTTTTAGTCATGGCTCATCGATGCATTAAATCATGTGAAACTCAAATAGACAACATAGCTTGTGGAATTGATTAAGCGTTAGTGGTTGGATATTTTAAGATTTAATTGTCTAGAGCTTCTTAATAACTATAGATTAAATATTAAAGATTAAGCTTTAACAGAAATGAAGTAAAATTAATACTTTATTTTGCATCTTAAGTTTGATCTTTATTATAACATTTATGAAAACATTCAAACTTATAGAGATAAAGTAATAGTGAGTAAAGGGATTGCAAACCGAGTGTCATAGTGACGGGAGCATGTGAGGAGGAGCATGTTAGGATCATCTTATTGGAATCGGCCTTCCTCTCCCAAGCTTGCATCTTACCATCACTCAACACTTGAAGTCAAGTGTGATTTGTTGAATCATCCCTTAGAGTGTGTTGTAACTCCCATGTCCTTAGACATTGTTCATCCTTTGTTCTTGATTCTCATCCTACAATGGTTAATGACCAAGAATACCCGAAGGAAACTAGTCCTAGGCTAGGAACATATACATATGAGCATTCATGTGCTCATATTTTTTTTTTTTTTTATATATAGCTGGACCTTCATGTGCCCATATATTTTTGTTATTTTCTTACCATAACATAAAACAAAAGGTTATATAAAAATAAACATGTGATAAAAATAAATTTTCATCTATGCTAATGAAAAGATAGTCTTTTAATTACTTTAGCACATATTTAAAAGGTTTTTGCTTGCAGCTACACTCTAACATGGTTCAAGGCAAAGATAACTTGCAGCAAAAAGATAAAATGAATGAATTAATATTTACCAAACTTTTGTGCGAAGTTGTTGGAGTTCATCGTATGTCTTGCTTCATCTCCGATTAGATTTTATCTCTTGACTTACCCAAATTAAATTTGAGAATTTCCCTGTAGGGGTTAGTCAAACAAAAAAACCAAAGTCTACACTAGCAATTATTAGTTCAATAACCAAACTAGACTCCATGCCTAATTCAATTAAGAAAGGCTACTTAACCTAAGCACCACGCTCAATTTAAAAAGCCTTTAGAAGTATCCTTGCAATACTTCTAAACCAAAGCATACTATAGCAAACAAGGGTAACATGAAAGCACTATAGAGATTTAATCAAATAAAGATGAACAAGCATGATCATGGTGAGATATTTTTTATATATATATTTCTTTTAGATGCAAACGACATAAATATATGCAAAGAACTAAACATGCAAAGTGGGTTTCATAAAAGAAAACATAAACTAAATGGAGGGAATGCATGAAATAATAAAAGTAAACATGCAATATAATGCAAGAAATTAAATGATAACTACTCAATATATTTAAAGTCCATGAGCAAGACTTTCTCACCTTTATTGATCATACTTACCATAATGTGCGGCTTCTATGTACGTCACTTGAGATGTGTGCATTGAATTCTTATGACGGCGACTTCTTCTCCAATCATGGGTTCTTCAATGTTTCTTCTTTCCTTTTTTTTTGTGGAATCTTGGCGGAAGGTCGTAATGGTATCTTGTGTCCTGTCTAATCCATAACTCAACGAGAACAAGAGTAATCCTACTAAAGCTAGTGATATACTAAACTAGCGAGATATCAAGATCATTATTAAAATATTTACGCCAATTGCTTCCCCGACAACGGCGCCAAAAAGCTTGTTGATGTTTGTTAACTGCTAAAAGAATATAAAGGATTCTACAAGCGCACAGAACACCATCATAGCTTTTCCCTAGGTGAGTATTCTAGGGTATCGTATCCATAGGGAAGCTAATGGTAAAGAATTCTAATAACTCACAATCATGTATATGCTAACTTAGCAAACCAACTAGACTAAAGTGGGGGTAAGTGATAAATGATAAATAAAATAAGACTATGAATAATAAAGTATAAAATAATAACATGCCTAAAGGTACTATGATAAATGAATAGATAGCTAATCAAGAGGACAACGAAAGAGATCAAAGTTCCTAGACACTTCTATATTACTTTGGTTCTAAGATAACTAAAGTATGGATAGATATAGCAATCATACAAATACACTTTAGAGCAACAAGACCTTTCCAACTCTCGAGAAAGACTGGGAAGAAGTAGTTGGGGGAAGGCTACCAAAAGCTCTACGAACATCAACCCTAACGTGGTGGATTACAAAGGCCTAACAGAGCTGTCAACCCCCTGGGGCTACCACAACTAACTGGAGGATTGAGCGCAACCTCAAGTAACCTATAGTCTAGACACCATGTCTACACTATCGATTACTACTCTAATTACCTAGCATAACTAGAGCACTCAATACGAGCAAAGATCCCATGCAATGTATAAATACTATACTAAACATATATAATGAAAGGTACAAAAGTAAATAGAGAAGATAAATATATTAAAGCATAAGTCTTGTAGAGAAAAGATACAAAGACATACCAAACTCTTAAGACTCTCCAAAACCGGAGCGCAGCTCCACTCTCCCTAACTCTCAACTAGATCTAATCTATTACATTGAAGAGTCTAGTCCTAGATCTACATTGAAGAGAGAGAGTTCCTCACATTGGGATCCCTCTCTAATCAATGAGATGAGATGAATAATGAATTCTAGGATTATGAATTAGGGTTTCAGTGGGGAGGTCTGCCCCTGTATTTATAGTCCTGAGGGATGGATGTGAGCCGTTGGATCAAACCGACTTAAATCAACGATTAGATATGATTCTAGGGTTCCTATAGGTCGGTGGAGGTAGCTTCCAGAAGCTGGGCCCGTTTGGCCTAACTTGGGGGCCGGGCGGCACCTCCTTGGGGCCGGGCGGCACCACCTTTGGCGAGCTGACTCTTGATGTCCTCTAGGTCCTTGGAATTTATACTAATGGTCTTGGTTCATAACTTTTGATTCTGGACTCCAAATGTGGCAAGTAATATGTCCGTTTCGATCATCTCGTGAGCTCTTCACAATGGTGCACTCTAATCCATCATTTGAGATACTTGTATTCAGTGAAAACCTATGAAATACCTGCAAGACAAATGAGAACACCAAACTCATGGAACTTGTTAGAATCAAACCCTACATCTAGTGTTTGTAAATCCTTTTGTATCATTTTATGCAAAAGTTGAGGATAAAAGTTGTCATTAACTACCGTCAACACTTTGTTGTCTATTTAAGTTTCATCAACAGAATTGTGTTATATAACGGTAAGAGGATTCAACCACTTGATGGCGTAATCATTCAACAATCGACATCAACGATGTGCCCACCAAGGAAGGATGCCATCACCTACATCTATCTACCTTACTTCAAGCACAAAAAGAACGTCATGTCAAAATTCAAATTTTGGGGAGAGCACCCCGGTTATCAAGATAAGTATCGCTTACTATCTTTATTATTATTATTAGTTTATATTATTATTTGCTTTTAAAAAGAAATAAAAAGATGCATAACGTCTTAAATCGAATAAAATTTGTCTTAGCTATTATTAAAGTGTGGTTAACAAAATTTAAAGTTGAAATAAATTTTGCTTTGAAAATGATAAATAGTAGCTCTGCTCTAATTCCTTCTTAGTACCTTGATTTTAAATTGAAATTCCTCGATGTTTTGGATATGATTGTTCTGATCTAAGATTTGCTCTAAACCTAAACTTGTGGGTAGCATATATTTGATCTAAGTCTAGGTAATTAGGGGATATGATATGAGAAAGTCCGAGCTGCTATTTATCTTGTCCTTAGTGAAACTATATTTCTAGAGCTTTGTTTCAAAAATTTAAAGTCTTTCATGATGAGCTCTTGTTTGGAAGAGTGTTAAATTCCTACCAAAGCCACATATTTTATATTTAGAACAAGAAAAACTTTCCATTACATATGCCGCTTACTTTGGATTGAGTAGTTCAAGCTTTGTCTTTATTATCTGTGAGAGTTCAGTCATGAAAAGACAAGTTTTATCCATACAATTCCACATATATTCATATGCATTGTTCATACACTAGGAATAATAGCAATATCATTCCTTTTCCATTTATATCCACTTGTAAATGCTTTATTCCTACACTAGGAATAAGCAACCCAAATAACCTATAGGAAGCCCCTGTTTATTTACTTCAAATATTCTTGTTGCTATCTCTCATAAAGTTTATCAAGAGAAAGAGATTTAGGTTGCTTTGCTAAAAAAAAAGAAGAGAGTAAAAAAGGACAAGTGTCCACAATAAAACAATGGGTACTTAGATGCCCGCCTCTCTGAAAAAAATGATGAAAAGAAAAAAAAAAAGAGGGAGAAAAATATGCAGCCCAAGTTCTCTCAAAATTTCCATGTTTCAAGAGAGATGTATTCTTTCAAGAAGTAAAAGTAGAATTAGTTTTAGCCACCAAGTATGCACATATCCATCATATTTTGTACACATGCAATTCTTGTTTTGACTGGCTAAACTCTCTATGGATCCATTGTTTGAGCTACAATATATTCTTTGCAAGTGTGCTACATTATTCAAGAGTGCCACTCCTATAAGCTCCACATAAGCCTTATTTAGAGAGTGAGTAAGTAAAAGAGAGATAAGAGGAGGCTTAGTATATTCAGTGTTGTTCCATGAAAATAATATATATTTAAGAGAGAAGGCATAACACTATTATTGCCTAGTGAGGATCCATAAATACCACATATTGAGAGATCGAGAGTGCCATTCAATACGAGCTCGAGTTTTTATTTTGAAAATCTATAAAAACTCTCAAATATTGGTTGATCGAAGACTTAAAAATATAGTGCTTGACTTGATTGTTCTGTCTTTCAATTACTCAAGACCCAAGTGAAAGTTAAAGCTCCATAGTTTAAGGTAATATGGGTGTGTTTTGAGTCGAGAATAATTGTTATCCGATCCGAGTAGAGTTTTACGTTTAAAAGCATGTGTACTTCTTAAGAATGGAAGCATCGTAGCAAATCCTGATCCAAGTTTATATTAATAAATGACTTTGCTAAGGGACTAGCAAAGGGTAAGCTTGGGGAGCTTGTTGATGGTAGATAACGTCTAAAATTAAGTATTTATTTTCCTACCAAATCATGGATAAATAATATAAAATATTATTATTACTAATCAATTTTACGAGTTTTGGTGCACACTCGGTTTTTGCGGGAGACCTCTGAAAACAAGAGAAAAAAGAGGAGAAATAGAGAAATAGAAGAAAATGATCAAAACAAGATGATTAATATAAATTTCGGGGACCTAAAGGACAAAAGAAGACGACTTGCATAAGCGGGGCCCACATGTTGACATGTGGGGCCGCGCGGCCTAACATGTGGGGCCGCACGGCCAGCCCTTGGCACGCCACGTGTCATGCTTCTGGAACCTTCCCACAACCGACCTAGAGATTCAATCTAAGCCGTCCAATCAAGTCAGTTTGATCCGAGGGCTGAGATTCATCCCACCGGCCTATATAAGCAAGGGCATGGGTACCCCCTGAAACCCTAATTCATTATTCATCTCATCTCATTGATTAGAGAGGGGTCCTAATGTGAGGAACTCTCTCTCTTCAATGTAGATCTAGGATTAGACTCTTCAATGTAATAGATTAGATCTAGATTAGAGATTAGAGATTAGAGAGCTATAATTCTTCAAGATATATAGTTTAGACATTCTATAGACTCAAGTAAGAGTTCGAGCTTCGCTCAAGACTTCAGATCTGTTATTATTGGAGATTCGGTAATACCTCTTATTCAATTTCTCATTATGACTTTGCTTTATTTTATTATATTACTCGTTGTTATGTTCTTAGTATATTTTAGTTTGATATTTGATATAGTCCTAGTTGATGATGATTATATGCATGAGATCGTGGATAACTTAGCTCTAATCCAGGGGAGTTAAGTCATAAGTTATATGTAAGCATGGTGCTTAGATATAAGTTATTTACGGATGCCTGCTATATGATGGGTCGTGTGGTAGTTCGTGAGGGTGACAGCCTGATTGAGTCTTCTATAATCCTCCCTCCACATATAGTGAATGGTAGGACGTGGTCGCGTCGGAGGCTAGTTTATTTCATCATAAATCCTCCTTAGTTGATGTTCCTTATGCTATAAATATGATTTGGTTGTGCTATATATGAAAATATTTTACCTGCTATGCTTAGACTTAATGATTGGTAATTACTTAGATGTCTTTTACTCAAGAGTAGTTATGATTGTTTTTACTACATTAGATGAGCCTCTATATCCGATGTCTCCGGAATACCATTATCATAGTTATCTTAGTTTATCTTTATCATTTTTATTATTATAAAATTGGGTTAAGTTAGATCTTAGTTATATTCACCTCTTTGTTCCTTTTGGTTCGATATTAAAACCGAGAGTTCATCTTTTGGTGAAATGCTACAATTGTATTTCTATCTGTGCGCTTGCGGATATCTTATCTTTATTGTGAGCACTTAATAAATACCAATAGTGATGTGGTAGATGACATGGCTTGCCATGTGGAGCTAAGTAGAGAGGTCGGCCGACCTACCCTATGATAGGTAGACCACAATTGGTTGGTGATTCCAAAGTTCATAGGGGGCCAACCTACCACTTGTGGCCAAACTACTTCAGATTTTGCAGGGAATCATCATAGGCCATGTCCATCATGATGGTCAATGTACATTTTCCATTGGCCATAGTTGGGGCGTCGGATGGATGGCCCCTAAGTGCGTCCATTCGGTCAGATTTCCACCAAATTCACATCTACATACAAATAATGACATCTACATGTGGAACTAGGTTATTTGCATAAGAAATCATTATTTATATGTATGTTAGCTTCCAAAAGGAGTATCTTGTTGACGGTTCGACTATGTAAAACATGGTATTTCTACCATCAACAACTTCGCAAGGAGGTTGGGGTTACTTAGGCCGTTGATGAAGGCGGTGATGACCTCGACCTCGGCGATTTCTAAAACTGAGTTCTGGACTTGGGAGAAATGACGGATGTAATCTAAAGGTATCATCCCTCCTCTAGTAGACGCGAGCCAGATCATGCTTTGTGCCTGGCCTTTCACAGGTGGCTATGTAGTTGTCGGTGAGGGTCGTCCTGAGCTGATCCCATGTGTTAATGGGTTCGGCTGGAGACCGGTGAGCAAGCTCAGGATGGAAGACATGAGCATGATGGGCAAATAATTGGTCATCACTTTGGCGTCACCGCCAGCTGCCCGAACTATGGTGGAGTATGCATGGAGCCACTGCGTGGGCATGGAGGCGGCCGTCATAGGCATCTACCCCAGATATTTTGAAACCTCGAGGCCATACGACCATGCGGAGCTCTCGGGTGAATGCACAAGGGACGTCGGTGTGCTCAACTTCGAGGTCGGTCATGTCGACTTCGGGAGCGTCTTGCTCGTAGTGGTCGTCGTGTTGGTTGTTGTGGTGGCGAGCGTTGATTATGTTTCTAGCGTCGGTTGCTTGGTTGACCTCTTCTTCACTATTGTCGTTCTTTGCCTCGTCCGCCGTCTCCATGGCCACCTCCACCGCCACCACCTCGGCGACCACCGCACCCCCCCTCCCCCTCCCCCCGTGCCGGCTAGAGTTATGGCTCGGGGCGGGAGGTGGAGCGGTTGGATCCCGTCGCCATGGAACCCCCACCTCGAAAGCTATTGAGGCCGGCAAGAGCGGCTTTGGCCATCATGGCGATTCTTTGTAAGTCGGACGTGTTGCCCATCCTTTGGATCTCATTGGCGACAACAAATGAGATTGGCACTAAGAGTCCGGAAAACTTCATGCCCATTGACGTGTAGGAAGTCGTTGTTGAGGTTCCGTCGGAGGGGATTGGCCGCCCATGGTAGTCCAAATGGCGGATAGAGATTGGTGTTGTCCAGGCCCTGCTGGGCGCGTTCGAGGGTGGCCTCGTTCGCCCGACGAGTTGCTCAATTGACGTTGTGGGCTAGGCGCTGGTTGCACTGTTCAACGGTCTCCCCTACGACAGAGGGCTCACCCATGCTGATATGGAAAATCTGGACCCCGAATCCAGGGCGGTGTCACTGTTGAGTCACCGAACTCGGAGTCCTTAGTCTCCTCCAGGATGGTGTGGAGTGACTCATTCGGGATCTCATGAAGCTTGACCATGTTGATGGAGAGGTCGGCGATGGAAGCCTCGGGGATGGGGTGGCCACTGAGCTATTCGGAGAACAGGTCGTCAATGCCCTTCTGATAGGCAACGATGGCATTGGCGAGGCCAAAGAGGCTGGGCCTTGTGGCATCGGAGTCAGGAGCCACTGGGGGTGCCACCTCTAGATCAGATCTAGACAGAGGTTGGCAGCGTATCTCACCCCCTCCAGCGGCCACGGTGATGATGGTGTGGTTCTCTAGGCGCTCTTGGCGGCGGTGATGTCACGGGCGACCGGCCACCATGCTGCCGACGATGGGGGCACCACCCAGATTGGACCTGTGCAGAGACCATTGCGCACCATGTGTCCTTCTGGCGTGGCAGTGATGACGAGGTTGTCCCTCCCGGCGTCCCCAACGGCAAACAGTGAGGGGGCAGCTGGCGATGTCGTGACGGCCCAAATGGATCGGGCAATTGCGGTGATCGCAGTTGCCGTGGAAGCACACAGGCATGTGCGAGGGCCTGCGTAGGACAGAGGCGTATGTACGCCTGGTGCCGCTGGGAGGATCACGCCAGACGGAATGTTTCTCGGGCGCGGGTCGCACGGAGGACAACGCGTCGATGTCGGCATGGGCTCGTCATCGAAGCGGAGGACCTTGCATCATCGATGTGGGCGAGGCCGCCACGGGAGCATAGGAGCTTCCCCGACAAACACGGGCGCCGGCTCGACGTCGGGAGTGGGGCGGCCCACAATAGAATCGATGATGGCGATGCACTCGGCGAGTCCTTCGTTCGTGCGGTCGATGTAGTCGATCAGGTCGTCGTAGGGGTTGAATATCTGTGCAACCGGTGGAGCGGAGGACTCGAATTGATTGCGGGGAGATCCGTGGGGCGATCCAAAGATCGAACCGCCCAACACCGAGGTCGGAGATGTCGGCGTGGTCGATCTTGGTGTTGGTAAGGCGACGTAAAGTTCAGCGAAGAGGCCAGTGCCGAGACCGGCAAGGTCGACGGAGTGGCCGGCAATGGAGCCGACAAAGTCGCAGACGCCGGTCTTTGGAGCCGGCGACGTTAGGGATGCCTACGCCGAGACCGGCGAGGTTGGTGTAGAGGCCGGTGTTGGAACCGGTGAGGTCGGCGTGGCCGGTGCGAGCTCGACAATCTCCCCGTTCCCATCGGCGTTGACGATCCAGGTGATCGCACCGATGGTGAAGATGGATCTGGGGGCATGGGAGGAGATCGAACTTATAGACGTACCATCCTGATCGATGTAGATCTAGCGCACACCCCTACCTGGCGCGCCAACTGTCGACTAAACGTGCTCGGCAGTCCGCCGAGGGGCGTCCCACGTTGGTAGATTTGTTGAGAGGTGCACGAGACCAAGATCAAGATGGCGGCAGAAACACGAGTTTATACAGGTTCAGGCCGTCGGCGTGGCGTAATACCCTACTCCTGTTTGTCTGCTTCTATATTGGCTATCGTAAGGTATGAGGTGAAAAACGAGGGAGCCTCCTACCCGCCTTATATAGCCGGGGGTAGGGTTACAGATACGATCTCCCAAAGAAGGTAAAGCACCGATCTGTTATAAATTACACAGAATTGAGTCTATTTTATCACATCGCCGTCTTCGGGATATCCTCCGGATGTCTTGCGACATCGCGGCGAAGCCGATGCTTTGACCCGCAATCCGCCTTAACATGGGCTAGGCCACCCGTGCGGCCCCATGTAGTGCGCCATGGTATCGGGGCCATACCCCCACCGTCGGCATGCCCAATCCACCGCGTCTGGCCTAGCTATGCCACCGCAACGCCAAGGCCGCGCTTGCCGCTGGCGCGTCCTCCCAAGCGTCCGCTAACGCCGCTTGCCTCGCCGCCGCCCCGGGCCCGGCATGCTTTGCTCCGAGGAGGAGAGGAGAGAGAAGAGGGACGTTGAGGACTTGAGGGATGCGGGGGACCAAGGAACGGGGAGAGGATCGACGAGGACATGTAGACACGGGAGGGGAACCAGAGAGAAATAATTAAGAGCACCTCCGCCCGTTCGGAAGAAAACGGGATGGTAGGGAGGACGCTAGTTTGGTTCGTGAACATATAGCGCCGAACCATGGTTGTCGGGATGAGAAAAGCGGACCGTGTATATGAGTCGAACCATCCGAATAAAATAAGCATCGTCGCATGCATATGAGAAGAGAGAGAGAGCCTGTAAACGATGGCAGGCTGTATCTTCTGGAGCCGGCCACAAAGCCCACAAGGAAAGTATTTTTTAAGTAGTATATGGGTCCCACAAACCGGTGTTTGCACTAGAGCAATCGAACTTTATAGCAAAGATTCATTTTTTGCACAACTCACGGTTCCAAACAACACTTGCATGAGCTGCCCTAAGGCGGGGCGGACTGAAAGAAATGGGATGGTAGTTTCTAATTGTTGACGCGGCACGGCATAGATGGGTTGGGAGACGGTGACTTGTTGGCTGGGGGCGTGAACATTTCCGCTGAAGTTTCTATTCCCTTCGTTTTCTATTTGATTGATGGGCCCACAGGTGGACTACATCAATGCGATCGCGATCACTGATTTTGGCTCGCTATGACTTTTCTATGTACAACCCATCAACAACTGCGTTTGCTGAAGAGTGAGAGAATAAATACCGACCCCCAACCACACCGTAACGCAGGGTCGCACAACCGTTGGCGGCGAGCTCGGCCCCCGGCCGGCCGGCGGCCGCCGCGAGCGCGTGGTCCCAGCCCAGTGCCCTCGGCCGCCGCGAGCAGCGCACGGGCGAGCTCGGACCCCGGCCCCGGCCGCCGCGAGCGACGTAGGGGCAAGCCCGGTCCCCAGCCCCGGACAGCGCACGGGCGTGTGTTCGGTCCTCGCCAGTGCTTGTCGCCGGTTTTACGGACGGAAAGAGTATTTCAACACAATCCCTCCGACGGGCTGGTACGTAATTTCTATGTATTTATATATTTGAGACTTTCATGCCTGTGTCTGCTCAGAAATTAACAAGAGGCGAAGCACACGGTCCATGTGTTCGCCATGATGAGCCTTGATACATGCGGAGGGGATTATCTCTACTACTCTCGCCCGTGCGCTGCCGCTCATGATGGCGTTGCGTGCAGGGCTCCGCCGCGAGCTGTGCACCGGGCAACTCCGATCCGACCTCTAACTCTAAAGCCAAGGTAATAGCTGCCGCACTCTCCGCGCTCTCTTCGGCCCGGTCCTAAAAAAAAAAAAAAAAAAAAAAAAAAACGGCAAGAACCCCGGCCCCCTCCCTCGCCTCCGACGGCAAGATCGCCGGTGGTGAGGTAGAGGAGGGAAGGGCCGGCCCCCCCGCTCCCCTCTAGTTCACTCAAATACATCCATGATGTTAAATAAATCTCCTTGCCAGCATGGCGGACGGCCGTACTCTTACCCGGATAAAATTTTTTTTTTTTTTAATAAATAATTACCTGGCAGCCGGAAATGCTTCCCATCGCCCTCACTGTAGGTGGGCCCCCATGATGGCGTTGGGTGCAAGACTCGTGAGCCTCCGTCAAAGTGGCCCTCATCTTCCAGCTCTCGGCCCCACTTGCTATCAAGGATTAGACTGTCTGCAGCGGTAGACTCTATGTGTTACTGGAGTAGCACATACCGTAAAATCCCCGCAGCGGGGTACTGAAAACGTTCTGTGTCCTAACGTAGGCAGCTTCCTTCCGTCGAATTCACAGGAGGTAGCGGAACTCCGCTACAGTAATCTGTGGCCCCACCACGTGATGATAGAAGAGAGAGAGCGCGCGGGAAGATGAGCAGCGTGCGCCGGAGGCAGAAGCACGAGAGAGTGCATGCGCCAGCGGCGGGGCCCACTATTTAAACTACTTTTAAAACGTTATAATTCACAAACCAAAAATCTAAATTAAATTTCGATTACACCATTAAATTTGTTTCAATTAATTCTTCAAAACTAGATCTCACATGGATATATTTAGATAAAAATACAAGTGGACTTCACTGACGGTAGTTGGTATAGAGTAGAGATATAAAGGAGAGATGAGTGCGGAGAAAGTACTGTAAATGAGGTAATCTTGATGACCAGGATGTATAGAGAAGGTAAATAGAGGAAGATGAGTGCGGATAGTGTTAGGCCTGTCGACATGGAACTGGTCTGATCTAATTTACATCGTTTTAGAAGAAAACAAATATACTTACCTAATCCATATTAGCATGCTTGGCCCCGTTTGGTCTAATTTACTGCATACTTGCATGTGCATGTGCAGAAATTGCCTGACCCAGCTTCCACATGAGAAATTAACTCTCAGGCCCCACGCTCAAATTTTTCTCAGACACATACAGCCATACAGTACATGTAGTCCTATTTGGTTCCTAAGAATTGAGAGAAATTGAAAATTATCTAATAGTGATAGAAGAAGCACTTTCTAGATATTGGTTTTAATTTATGGGATCCAAAACAGGTCCTAACTGTTTGGCCCCCAAAATTGAGAGGAATTTTTTTCTAGAACAGACTTTACATGTATTTCATTAAGGAGAGAGGAATTAGAAAGTAATCTACTCCCTCCGTTTTTTATTAGATGCCGTATTTAGTTTTGGTACACAGACCAAGGTGGAGATTAACTTCGAGTTAGGCGGGATCGTTTCTGTGGTCCTTCAGATTACGCCGCCTCGTTCTGCATGGCTGGCATGCAAGCTAAGGCTCTGTTCGCTTGAGTCTGTTTCTCTCCCACTGAAACACTGTTGAATCAGCCAAAATTAGTTCAGCCGAGCAGACTCTATGTCAACGAACGCGCGCAGAAAATATTCCCAGCGTCCCGCTCGGCAGTGCGCATGGCTACATGCAGGCTTAATGGCTTGGAACCAACGAGGCAGCGTTTAACTCCGTAGCTCTCCGAACAAACGAGATTAGTCCCAGATTACGGCGCATATATGAATGTCTACTATATGTACAAATTCCCTAATCTGGTAATTATATGTGATAATAATAGCGTGAACAAATCAGAATGTACCTCACCCACGGCCATGCCTGCGAGCAGCGCCAGCATCGCTCACCTGCTGCTCGCTGCCGCCACCCCCGACCCCGGACCCCGTCCTCCTCCATGCGCTCACCCGCCAGGCTGGTAGTGGCAGGTAGTGGCAGGCGGGAGCTGCAACTAGAGCTAGGTGCGCGGGCGCCCTTCAGGATGCAGCTAGGGCTGCCGGCGGCGACGGCGTGCTCTGGCCGGCAGCGGTGCAGCATGGCTGACGGCGGTGGTTCAAGTTCGGCGGCGGTGATGCGGAATCGTGGCCTTGGGAGCGACCGCGGAAGCTAGCTGTTTTTTTTATTGCCTCCTGACTAGGTACAGCTGTAGTATCTGAACATGTGCGAAGACACTCAAACCCAACACACACTCATACCCCTACACACATATTAAGACCTACGACTACACGCAGCTTTGAAGATCACGTGCTTAGTGAGATCGACAGAGTCACCGAGGGCTCCATAGACAACAGACACGTCGTTCTGACCATTGTGGCACCACGTGAGGAGGCAACGACATTTATTCTAGGGACAAGCCCTGGTGAGAGACACGAGTTCGATTCTGGCGCGCCGGCAGCCTGCACACCACAGTGCTTGCCACCCGAGCTAGGCTCGGTTCCAGAAGGTAGCCGTTGAGCGCTTGGTTGGGGGCTCCGGTATCTTAGGCCGTCCGCCGTGTGTGGCCTAAGTGAAGCCAGAAAAGTAGAGAGAAGATTTGGGCGCCGCTCCCCAGACTGCAGCCTATGGTGCTAAGGGTGTGTTTAGTTCGCGAAATGAAAATTTTTGAGTGTCACATCGGATGTTTGACCGGATGTCGGAAGGGGTTTTTGGAGACTAATTAAAAAGTCCGAAACTGCGAGACGAATCTTTTGGCCTAATTAATCCGTCTTTAGCACATGTTGGTTGCTGTAACACTTATGGCTAATCATGAAGTAATTAGGCTCAAAAGATTCATCTCGTCATTTACATACAAACTGTTCAATTAGTTTTTTTATTTCATCTACATTTAATGCTCCATGCCGGAGTGATAGGTGAAAATTTTAGGGGTGAAAAATCTTGGAAACTAAACACACCCTAATTTCCAGTAAAGCCAGGAAAACTTGGAGCGGGGCAGGTGGTTGCGCCGGTGCCTGCTCAGTAAAATAAGAATTAGCTGGTACTTGCATGCTCACCTCGACGCATTTCTCTTCGTGCCGATGCTCATCCCATTGGTGCATGGTGTTTCTTTATTCTTAGTTAGTGGGTCCCAGAAATGATGATATTGATGCCACACCACAGTGAGTTGCAAAGAATAATGCCAGTAAAAGAACATGAGACCCAAAAATAGGAAAAATAAAAATAAAGTGTAGCTCACGGTACGAATGGATAACGGAAAATAGGAAAAATAAGAACTCATCTTGCAATGGGAATCGAACCTGCACCCTTCAATATAAAGACTGACTCAACCGTAGACGCAAAAGGCAAAAATGCGCAGCCTACAGTGTTTTTACCGAACAAAACGCCCTCCAACGGAGGAGGCAAACGAATGCCGCATTTTGCGTCGGAGGAGAAGCAGAACTCAAATACGCTTGTACCCGTTCGGTCCTTCTGCGTCTCCACGCAGGGCCCACAAGCGGACGATCAGAGCCTGGCGTCGGGCTTCTCGGTGCCTGCAACGCCATCATCGCGTGCCTCGACCTCCTCCGCCTGCGTCGCACGCCGATGGCATCCTGGTCCCGGTCCGGCGGCGTCCCGACAACGACAGCGAGGCGGGCCACTGGGCTGAAGGGTGGACAACGCTCAACGGGGCTCGGCGGTGCTCGCAGCTCGACGGGGAACGGCAGGGCTTGGCGCTCGGGCGGGAATGGCAGGGCTCGGTGGCGCTTTGTGGGGGAACGGCGGGCCACGACAGGCAACGACGGGGCTCGGCGGAGCTTGGCGGCGCTCGGCGCTCGGCGGGGAACGGGGACTCAGCGGCGCTCGGTGGGAAACGTCGGGGCTCGGCGGACCTCGGCGCTCGCCGGGAATGGCGGCCTCGGCGGCGCTCGGTGGGGAACGGCGCGGCTCGGCGAAGCTCGGCGCTCGCTGGGAATGGCGGGGTTCGGTGCTCGGTGGGGAACGGCGCGGCTCGGCGGAGCTCGGCGTGCGCGGGGGCGCTCGGTGGGGAACGGCGCGGCTGGGAGGTGTTTCGGGTTTCTCTTTTGCGTCCGCTGTTGGAGAAGCAGAGTTCTGAATTGTCTGGCCATTTCCTGTACACGATGCAAAACATCGAATGTGTCTCGTATATGAGTTTTGGTTGTTGGAGATAGTCTAATAGTGTGAGCATACCACTGTACTATACCATACCATCCATGTTTGCAATTTTTTTATGTATCTTCGTATATGATTGTTAAGTGAATATTAAACTAGCCCACAGGGTATGCCGTGGCCCACCTGACATCTATCTTTGCTAGTGACCTTCTATGGGAATCGCAATTTTTTTATATGGGGGTGTTTAGATCACCAAAGTTGGTGCAAAATTTTAGATGGATGTGACATGTAGCACGTTTCGTTTGTTAGTGGTAAATATTATCCTACCACGGCGTAACTAGGCTCAAAAGAATCGTCTGATGAATGTACATCTAAACTGTGTAATTATTTTAATTTTTTACCTATATTTCGTACTCCATACATGTTGCCGGCCGACGGATGTGATGGGGAATCTTCTTTTTACATAGTGGAATTTGGGAGGATTTTAGGGATCTAAACAGGGCCATATCTTCATATATGATTGTTAAGTGAATATTAAACTAGCCCATAGGGTATGCCGTGGCCCACCTGACATCTATCTTTGCTAGTGCCCTTCTATGGGAATCGCGGCTCTCACCTTAGCCCTACAATTCTTGGAGCCACCCTTCAGGTACAAGCGGATTACATGCATGGATAACAATTGGACCTCAGTTATGATTCTATAACATTATTTTTATTCACAACAACTTACTCTATTGAAGATATGGTGATTCTACTTTTTCAAAATATTGTTTGTAAGATGTTATTAAGTAAGGAGACGTGAGTCCTTGCAACGTATTAATTACGTCACTCGAGGTCCAAATATCACTACTAAACATGTGGTCCCATATATGGCGTGCCAGCATGGTCATGATATTGGTGATTGATTTGTGTCCCCGCTGATATTAAATAGAGTTGCAAAAATTTGGGTGACATGAATGTTACTTACTCCATACGTTCCTAAATGAATCAACTTCTAGAGTTATTATGGATCAAATTTTTTAATTGGTTTTGTATAAAAGAGTGTTAACATATATGACACAAAAGGTATATATATATTGCATGTTGTAGTTAACTATACTAATTTTGTGTCATAAATATTAGTTGTTTCTTCTATAAAATTTATTCAAACTTAAATTTTTTGACTTAGGACAACTCTAGAAGCTGATTTGTTTAGAGACGAGGGAGCAGATGCTAAATAATTAAGTTAACCAATAATGATTAGAGGTTAAGGACTCAAGTGAAAAGTGCAGGGATTAAAACAGTTTTAGGGCCTACGTAGTACTCCAAACAAGTTGTACTGCACTTTACGGATTAAAACACTCCAAATTACGGTAATTCCACTCTAGGGCCATGTTACCCATAATTATTACTCAATTTTTTTCATTTCCATGCAGGGTGGCATAACTTTACAGAAGCAGAAGCCTACAATTCGACTTAAGTCTCGACATGTGGCAGCCCAGTTCTGGATCAATGACACGATCAACTATGATGTATGCGTTTTACGCTTTATTTTATATAATCATCTATTGTAAAACCTGGCTTCCATTCCTTCTTACATGATATATGTCAGTGCTCCTGCCCTTTGTTAAAAAAATTCATCAAATTTGCAGTGTCGGGTTTGCCCAGTCTGAAGAGCTTACTGCACAAACTCTGTGACGGTAATTCCGCTGTGAAGCGCTTACTATAGCCCCCTTCTCCCTCTTCACTACATTTGGCTCGTGTTTCACAAACTCTAATGCAAATGCCATACTTGTCCTTATATGTATCCTCTACCTGACTATCCATTTTGTTGCCTGAAGCTTCTATTTCTTATGTTTTGTTTGCTGCATCATCTATTTCCTAGTATATTAAACAATACTTTTCAACGTATTGTCTTTTTTTATTATGTTATTAGTTGGTTCTTAATGTTGTTCTCCCGTAATAACGGCATTAGACCAGGTCAGATATAGTAATTTGTCCAGACTTTATTGTGTTATTACTACATCCTTTATTATCATTGGGTTCGTCCAGATCAGCTTCGGCTTGATTGGCTAGCTACTCTTTTCCAGACTCCGGCGATATAACTAACCACCACATGGAGCTACTCTTTTCATTTACAAACATTCACTGTCTTATCACATCAATTCAGATTCACATTAGCCTCATATTGTTTGGACAGATACAGATCGGACCAGGCCTTCCGACTATCTTGGAATGTCATAAAAACTTTTCGTCCCCGCCAGCAGGACTGTTGTTTGATATTCCATATTCACATTCCTAAGCAGATAATCAGGTACATAAAACCTTGCAGTTAGTTTTTTCCAGGATATTCTATCCGTTCCAAATTATAAGTTGTTCTGTCTTTTCTAAGAATATAGCTTTTGCTACATAACTAGATATATATTATGTCTAGATATATAATAAAAGTTATGTACTCCCTCTGTCCATAAATAAATAGATTCCTAGCTTAAGAATTTATCTACAAATAAATCAATCTCTAGGAGATTGAATGGTACACCAGCCCATTTATTTTTCTCAAAGTCTCCTCACATTTACTGCACCCCCTCCCATCTTCCAATCCGGTGTTGAGTTTCTGTGGATGGACGTGTATAGTAAATGCTATAATTAGTATGCTATTGGATCAATCACCAATCAGTGTGCAACTACTCTAGTTAATGAATGGTAGTATGGTCTTTCCTTTGTCGTACTAATCTATCCTAAACTTGCTAGGAATATATTAATTCAGGTACGGAGGGAGTATCAAAAAAATCAGAACGCCTTACAATTTAGAGTGGATGGAATATTATTATTATATTTCTAGTAAGACTAATAGTAGCTTCTCCAAGACCTCCCCACGCCTGCTACATTCGTCACTTGCATATATCCTGCAGGATTTAGTTTGAAAGAATTAGATAAATGATTGCCTATAGTGGCTGCAATATTCATCCCTGTTAGGTCATCATCTTGCTTCTACCTGACAAGACAAGCAAGAACTATATGCAAGCATTTGTTGTACCTATCTTATACAAAGTAATGAACTTAATCCACAATATTTTCCATAAGTTGTATAATCTTCTACCTTATCTATTGATTAAGATAGCATTTCTCTGCCTTTTCAGACTTTCACTTTTCTTTTTCCCTCATTTTCTATCATCATCAAATCATCTTGATAGATTGCAGCTTTTTCGGGTACAATTTGTTACCTTTATGTATCAAATCAAAAACATAGTCAATTGGGAGACAATTTTCTCTCTTTAATGCAACGATTTGGGCCAATTACAATCAAATTGTTTTGTTTTTGTTCAACCTTATCTGAGTTGGAGCACAGTACGTAATAATTTGTCCTACTTGATATACTTAATAAAATTTCTAATACAACCCCTACGACCCATTATGAAGAAGCAAAGAGCTGGAGCTATTCCTAATCAACAAAGGGAAGACAAACCAATCCAGAAGTGCATCAGAACCAGTTGCTGGACATTGGAGGTTTCTTATGCTGGTTGAATCCCGGATAAGCTGCCGCGCTTTCCAGATCCCACAAGCTCATGTCAAACTTCAGTAGCCACGCTGCTGTCACGCCCACCTTTCTGGTCATGATGAGGTACAAAATGTTGCATGCGCTTCTGCTTAGAACTGGAAAGCATGGCATGTGGTTTTCCGACGCCTTCCAGTCAGAGGGCAGCTGCAAAGCAGGCATATTCTTCATCTTAGCCCAGAGACTGCTACAATTTAGGGGTTTAGAGGTCTTGTCCCAGTATTCCTCAGCTTGCCATTTGTTGGAGCATCTTTTGTAAAGCCGTTCGTTGAATGTCATAACAGCAACATTGATAGTATCAACACTGCCGATATCAACCTTGACAAATTTCAGCTCCCCATTGCAACATTGGACAGAACTAAATATCTGTGGCCGTGGCATCCTTTGATGGTGTGGAAGACAAATAAAGTTGAAATTGGCTTCGCTATTCTGCAAAGGGTTGTTGCAACAAAGAAGACCTTGGCAAAGATCAACCCAAAGCAGGCGGTCGAATTTGAGGGCATGGTTGGTGAAGGTGATAACTTGGTCAGTTTGCCATTTTCCCATGTCGATGCAGGAAGGTAGAGTGACCTTTTTCTGCTCGTACCTGCAAGGTGAACTCGAGTATCTCCACCGATGAAGAAATGTTTCCACTCGTTCAATCTTTGGGTTGAACTGTCTTTGCATGTTTGCGACAAGATACTCCTCAGAATTAGAGGAGTGACGGATCAAGCCAAACGACGCGGACGTCGAGATCTCAGACGCGACCTGAGGAATCCTGACAACAGTAGCACCATCCTCAAATATTGGGAAGTGGTAAACCAACAAGTCTGGGATTAAGCGCCTATCTGTGCTTGAGATCCGAATGAGAACAAGGTTGTGATGGGTGGATAGCAGCTCCGAGAAGAACTGAATGGGCCGTACAGCCCATGGATTAGGCATAGGCAACTGCAGTTGGCTTGAGCGGAGAACTAAGGCGCCTCCCTCCGATTGAAAACAAAACTTGGCTCCGGACAGCTTTGAGCTATCTGCACTTACAGTTGCGATGGCGTTGGTGATGCAGTCGTGTGTGGCGCTGTCGGCGGTGGCGCGGCTGCCCTGCGTGCCGGCGACGCCAATGGGATCGAACACGGCTGGATAGACAGGTGCGGCCATGTCTTTGAGAAGCTAGGGTTTTGCGAGCCGAGGATTTTGGAGCAAAAGACGGCGGCTGCGGCGGTCGCCGGAGACTGGGAAGAAGGGCGGAGGTGGAGAGGTTGGCGCGGCGGAAAGAAACCGCCGGAAATGTGGGAGAGATGGGCGAGCCGGGGAGGAGGCTGCGGCGGCGGCGGATCTGGGGACTGGGTTTGGGAGGGCGGCTGCCTCAATTGGGGGCTCAGGGGGTGTGGGGGCGGGCGGGTGGAGAGGCGGCGGCGGCGGGGTTTAGGGTTTTAGAAAATTTTGCTATGGGCCTGCTCGGCTGTGCACAGCCCAAACAACTGGGCTGTACCGCCCAGCCCATCGGCTGCAGGCCAAAATAAAGCAGACGACCGACGGAATTTGGGGTTTGCTGGTCGGTCGCCGGCGCCGCTGTTCGAGGCCTTCGTGGAGTCCGGCGTGACGACGACGACTCTGCATTCATCCGTTCCCTACTAGCGGCGGGCGGTGCTGGGCAGGAACGGTGACCTCGCACGCCTACTCCTCCGCCTCCGGCCTCTACTCGTTTCGGCTTCGGGCATCCTCCCCGGCCTCTACTCGTCTCGGCTTCCGGCATCCTCGCCTGCGGCGCCGCACCTCCGCCAACTCCTGTGCATACCAAGCCTCAGGTTCGCTCAGTATCATCTCAACCTTTGCTGTACTGATGCGTCCCAATTTATTCAAATCAAATCTCAGTCATATCTACTCCCATACCTACTTCAGCTATACTTTTCTTTGCCTGGTTTATAATTTTTTTATTCGTTTCCAATCCATTGTCTACCACGTATCTTCAACTTCAATTTCCGTCTTTATTTTTGGGCTTCAATCTTCTTCCCTGGGATTGTTCCCACTGCCTTTTATATTATATATGCAAAGGATAAAGCCTGAATTTGTATTACAATTTCTGTGCATAATGACCGAGACATTTTACGAATCTCTTAGGTACCAATTGATTCTTGTATTGTGGGAACCCAGGATTCTGCTTTCTTGTAGCAGGTAATGCTCTTTAGTACATTCTTGAATTTTACCCATCAAATCCATACACATGTTGTACTGTCACAACATCCTCTTGCTGACTAGTTACTGATTTTTCATCACACAAGCTTCGTGCATAACAGGAGTTTATTTGAAGCCCCAATAACTAAATGGTCTGTTTCAGTACCTTGTCGTAAGTTATCCAGGCTCCAACTGCCGATAATAATATATCTTATCATATAGTCCTATTTTTCCTTTGGGGGCCTCTTGAGAATATATTTATATACTTATTATTATTTTCTTGTCATGATCCTTTTGGCAGAATAATCCTTTTATGGTTGTATTGTGCCCTCTAGTTTCACATAATAGCGAAAGCGATTTTTCTAGGAACATCGAGCACACTATGCTGAATCTACTGCCCTCTAAAAGGGTGATGACAACTACCATTTTTGTTATCATACCAGTTGAAAATTTTCTTTGCATTTTTTTTCCTGGTTCGCTATTATAATTAGTAAATCAAGAACTTTAGCCTTTTGTGCTTTCCTTAACTGTGAATTACTGAATTGGCATTAATAGCTGTAGAACTTTATTGGTCACTTTTGTATGCTTTGTGTTCAGATCTTTGTTTGTTTTTTGTTGTTTCACATTAGGTGTTGCGAACATTTATCAGATGTTACCTTATTATAATATATATTTAAGTTTGTCTAATAGACAGAATTGGGATCTACATGTTGTGCAGATGTTTTTCTTCACTTTAGTCTGGCCATGAAGCGTGAGCAAGAGGAGGTGACAGAATTGCTGCAACTTGTAAAAGAAGATGGTGTATCTCAAGGGTCCGAGTTGTTTTTCAAAGATGCTGATTTATGTAGGTCACCAGCCTGACGTGCAGCTTTTAGATGCATTGATGCTCCAAAGGACCGAATTGCCTGGATAATTCCAAGAAGTGATACGGTCCATGCCATGCTTAGATTTTCAGTTACTTGTGCAACGCGTGTGTGAGTAAAATGTATCCATGGCCACATGGGGTGGCGTCTTATCTGTACTCTAGCCTATGTTGTCCCTTCCAACTTAATAATATAAACGTGTATCGCTTGTGCTTCTGCTTTTAATTCAATATGTAATGTATTAAATGGCAAAATGTACTACGGTTATTATGTATACATTTCCTATTTCAGCATTGTGTATCTACCTGCTCTAAAGTAACATATATTTGTAGTTTAAACAAGTCTGTTGTGTTAATCATTGTTGTAGGAGGAATGGATGCCTTTCAAGAAAGTTAAGAAGTGATGACGGGCAACAGGTACAGTTAAAGGTAAGACGCCAGTAATTCTATTATGTATCGATCTCTATGCATATCTATAGTAATCTAAAGTATTATGTTGCTTGATTTACGTACTCTTGTTGCAATGACATGAAAATGGTTTAAAAACGGACAATAGTTTAAATTATTGGCTTAATGTAGGGAAGAACACTTATGCTGTTGTGTTTTTAGAGGACCAGTAGAAAAAGCTTGAGTCAAAGACGTCAACGAGATCATTATTGAAGCCAAAATTGACAAAAGATAATTCAAGCAGGCAAGTAATTGTCAAATGTATTTACCTTTTTTTTTGGATTTAGGTAGGAATAAAATCAATATAGAGGGTCATTTCAGAAAACATGGTTATGGATTTCAGTTCAGAGGCAACTCCTGCAATGTGTGTACCCATTTGGAATTCAGTGAACTTCAAATTTAGAGCAATAATGATATTTAGATAACATAGCACTGTCTACTTGTTTAATATAATGCAAGTACGAAGTGGTGAAGAATCTAAAAAAGAGCTATATCACCAACTACAGAATGGACAATACTAAAAAAACAAGATAGATATCAGAATATGTATTGTAGGCTTCCTAACATTATGGGCTAGGGACAGACACTAAGAGTACTAAAACCTTATGATAGTAGCAATTGTTTTTGGAATTGTTAGGACAAGCTGTTGTACCAAGTGTTATTATGTAGGCTTGTCAATCTAATGTGTTATGTACTGCTCATTTGTAGGTAAGTACTATTTGGTGGATTCTGGATACCAGCTACACCCAGGTTATATGGGCCCATATCGCAAGAATAGGTACCATTTGAAGGAATTTGATGCCAAAGGTCCTCAATTTGAATGAGATTTTTAATTATCACCATTCTTCTCTTCAGAATGTTGTGGAACGATCATTTGGAGTTTGTGAAACGATCATTTCTGAAAAATGACTACTTGGATTTGGCATGACTGGTAAACAGGAGTTAAGAAAAGAAACAGAGAAACACAAATTGCAGTTGCTGCCCTTGTGACATGTTGCAAGTACAGAAATGCAGAGACACTTTATCATTGCTTGCCAGGTATAATATTGATATACAACGGAAGTACCCAAATATGGCCTTCTATTTTGAATGATACATCAAGCCTCTTCAGAACAATTATGAAGGGTACATGAAAAAAAAAGCATTTATGAGCAAGAGCAACTATCTGAGGCCACACTAAGTAATTTTCTCCTAATGATATTGCTTGTTCTTTTGAGGAATATACACCACAGCCCTACTTGTAGGAATATACACAAACATGGGTTTGCTTTTATGAGATTTTGTTGTTATTTCATTTTAGCATGCGTCTGCCTAGAGTTTTTTCTTTAAAAACAAATAATGTTTTTATAGTTGACTGATTTTGTTGTTATGGTGGTGACTGCGTGATGCTTGAGGGAGCAATAAGAGAGAGTGTTTGGATGTGGTGAGGTTTGGATTGTTGGATGTTTTTTTTTTCTGGTGGTATTAGTAGGAGTCTTCTTGTGTTCAGATTGATAGTTGAATGGCTATTAGCATGTTCTTTATGATGTTTTTTCAGCAATCATTTTAATTTGTTATTTGTTGTTTTGATTTTTTTTATTTTTATTTTGGTATGACGGTCTTTTGTAAAAACTGATTGATTCAGTTTTATTTTTTGGAGTGATGCCCTTTTCAGGTTTGTTCTTGAATCAGCCAGGATGTAATTACTGTTTTTATTTTGATAATGGATGTAATGAGCTTGTTTGTTGATTTACTAGTTCTGAGGATGTCTATGAGTAAATTTGATTGTGAGTAATGGTGATTGAGCTGAATACAATGTCTATTTATGTGGTGCTTATGATGTCCATGATGTTTTTGCAGGCTTGTCAATGGGTGGATATGGGATAAGAGAAGTTCTGATCCCCAATTTGTATCTTGTGTCAGCACTCAATGGGAGGATGTATATAAAAGTATCCAAGATCCGAATGTTGGTGAACAGAAGCTCATTGTTGGACTCCTGAAATTTAATAGAACTGAGTTTGGCGCTTGGACACATATGCTCCCAAAAAGTGATTTTTCAATCATAAGGCTAGAGCATGCCAATGAAAGCATTACCTCACAGACTCTGTATCGTGAATGGGTAGATGAGGAGGAAGAAACAGAGATACCATCTTGCCCTTCGCTTCCAGATCCAAGTTTTCCAAGAGCGATACACTTTGATGTTATTGCTGTTAAGCTTCCCTGTACTCGTGTGGTGGGTTGGTCAAGAGATGTTGCAAGGCTACATTTGCAGTTATCAGCAGAAAAAATAGCGCCAGCCACAACAAGAGGCAATTGTTTTTGATGTTGTTGCTGTTAAGCTTCCCTATACTCGTGTGGTGGGTTGGTCAAGAGATATTTCAAAGTTTCCTTAAGAAAGCAACCATCTAGCCCAGGAACTCTCCTACATCCATCTAAGAAACCCCTTCGACATGCATCAAAACATATGTAAATTCTCTGAAAAACATGGTCCTCTTCTGGATCAAGGGCAATATGCACACTAGTTCCAGGATTACTTTTCAGCTCAAGAGCATAGTCAAATAATTTTGAGTATTCACCACTCTAAGAATCCATTATCTTCTTCATTACCTTTGCCTTCGCTCTCTTAATCATTGTGATTGATACATCTACACTGATATCTTCTTGTACCGTCTCCTTCAATGCTCTAGCCTTTCATGATGGATTATCCTTGATAGTACTCTCATAACAGATTCTACTTGTTGACGATCTTTTATTTTTCAATTCTGGGCAGCAAGCATGGTTGGGATCATATGTGACAATCTGAAACCAATCAGACCTTGAGTTATATGAAGCATACAGAAGCCAGGAACAACCTTTCCGCCTACATACAGCCCTAGATTAGGGGCCCTAATCCTTTCTTTGTCAGACCTTGAGTTATATGAAGCATACAGAAGCCAGGAACAACCTTTCTGCCTACATACAGCCCTAATCCTTTCATAGTCATTCTTGACATATCTGACATTTACCTACTTCTTCAGTGTGTACCTTTCTATGGCATCCTTTAATTGATCCCTTCCTATAAAAGACATGTCCACAGCAAAGGAGTCTCGGCACAGCTATTAAATATTTGATATCTGCACTTCCTTCTAATTGAAACACCATCACTGTCCTCATCATATGACGCATCCTGATCTGAATCAAGGTCATCCCCACCTTGGGTTATCTGAGGACAGTGAGTACTACTGCTTGCATCTGCCATCTCCGCCAGAATCTCTGCACTCTTCTTCATTTTTGACAGAATATCTTTGTACTTGGCTCTTAGCTCTCTAATTTCATCATCTTCATCAGATGTAAATCCTGTTGCATAAGCACTATCTGATTCTTCGTGTCTCCCCCTCTTGTTCATTCTTAACATCCTCAACATTGGTAAATGGAATTTTTCTATTCCTGGTAAGCACATTTGATGGCCCTTTTGTTTCCCATGTAGTTGCACCTGCCATTGTAGGGGTATAGACAAATCCTCCCATCAGCTATGCTTGCTGATGTGGTGACAGACACAACCTCCTTTCATGCCATATTTGTCACGAGGCTGTCATAATTCTGAAACCAATATCTGTGGTCAGAGAGAAGACGTGATCGACTGACTTATGAGGAACACATCACTGACGAGGATTCTAGGGGAAGGTTTATGAAGTGTTAGGCCAATGTGTCTTCCAGTGCAATACATGAGGTGCAAAAACCAGCTAGGAGGTGAAGCCTATTCTAAATAAATAAAAGCATATAATAACAAAAACAGTAATGTCAATCAGAGTAAATGAAAAAAAAAGTATGGGAATAAAAGAAACTGAAACCAGATTGTAACAAGAAAGCCATCCATGCAGCGAAAACAAGGACATACCAAAAAAAATCTTCATTGTGATGGCAGTGTATGAACAAATCAGGTAAATTTATGCCATATTTTTTTGTGAGCAAGTAGCAAGAAAATAGAACCGCTCGTCTCCAAAGTGGAATGTATACTGCAACCACAACTATGTCAAGAACATGTTCATGCAACAGGACTAGAAGCATTAAGAAGTTAACTTTGTTCTTAAATTAGGGTTTAGGACCTCTAATCAATTCAACAAAATATGAGAAAGGGAGTCTATAAGTTTCTTTCAAACAATAATTGTCAAATGATGTAAAGTCGGGATGGATAAGTGCATCCCTCATATATCAGTTTCCAGTTAGGTGCGATATCAAGCCCTTTGGCCAGACTCGGAATGGATATGCAGGTTGAGAATGATCCAACCATGTCAAGAAAATTAGTACCTAATGACACCCATCGTCCATAGGACCATAGATATAATCTTCAGCCATGTGGACAGCCGTTGATCCCAAGCCCCATCGTATGATATTTGCTGATGGATTTGTATGCCATTTTGGACTATAATGGAACAGGTATCACAATGCATTAGGACAACTGCAGATTTGGCACAACAAAGTAAGAATTTACAACTCCATCAGCCATCCTTGCTTTGGATCTTCAGTGTTTAGCTTGCGGGTTTACAGCAATGTTGATTATCCAACCTTATCCTTTGCTCTGGTTTTGTTGTCTGCAGGAAGGCCAAAATATTCCAACCAGCACCCCATTGCCTATGTAGCATCTAAGGAACAGTAATATGAGACATTAACAGATTGATTAGAGAAATGACATGGCAACACATAACTTGAAATACAAACAGTTTCCGGCAAACCAATATTCTCAGAGACTTTTGGCAGGGTTGGTAGAAGGAACTCAGGCAAACAGGATAGGTCATTTCCCCAAAATAGAGTTACCAAGAAAGAGAACAGTAGTTTTGTAAGTTCTAGCATAAGATTTATCAAAATTTTCAAAACATGGAGTTGCCTGCATCAACATGTGGCATTAAATATCGAAACCTTTTTTTTTTTTTTTTTTTTTTGTAAAAACAGATAGCTTCATCAAAACACGACATCTTTAACATTGCAGGTCAGGAGAGTATCTAATATCTAGCAATAAAACAAATCCACAATATGACTGGGAATTGTAGAGCATATGTTATCATTAGGTAGGCCATTCATTGGCTCAGGGCACTTCAATAATTCTATACTGCTGTGCAAAGTGCATAGAAATGGCATCGAAACTTTAGAGCTCAAGTGCAAGGTGGTAAACTGTGTTGGTATACCTCTTATCTTAGTGGTCTCACAAATTGGCAGATCAAATGGGATGGGTGTGGTTTAGGGCATGGTCTGGCTAAAATTTAGGAACCTGTTCCGGGTTTGATTACAGTGAACCAGCGGGTTCATTATGCCAGTTGTCTGAACCCTCGTGTGCAGTCTAGAATGCCAAAAGAATATACCTTTGCCATTGGAATGAAGCATTGTCCTCTCTACATCCGTTTATGCTATCTGTAAGTGTTGGCAGCCAAAGTTGGATCATCCCTTTGGGTTAAAGGCCAGCTGAACAGCAGCCGTGATGGTCTTCACAGCTTTTGAAGATGCTGGAGCCAACGAAGACTCCGTCAATCTCACAGCAGAGTGTGGGTGTGGCGTCGGCAGGCGTGGACACTCCCCGCGGCCTAATGGACGAAGGGGAGGCGATGCTTTGGGGTAGGCGAAGACCTCGTAACCGTCGACCCTGCCGCGGAGCGCGCGAACGTCCGTCGCCCCTGACAGAACGCCCGTGCCGCACAGCTCGACGACGCTGCTCGCGCCGGCCCAGCGCCTCCACTAAAAAGCCCCCCAACGGAGCCCCGAGAAAGGACCGGACCGGCTTACCTGAGGCTCGGCATCCAGCTCCTACCGCTCGAGCTCCGTGGCGATGGGCATGACATCGTCCTCCACCCTCGCGGGCTTCTCCCCTGCAGCATAGCCACTCGGTTAGCGCCGGCCGCCCGCCCGCCAGGGAATCGAGATCCGGGGAGAGGAGATCTTTACCTGAGAGGAGCGGGCTGATGCGGCGGCCGCCGAGGAGATCGGGGGAATGGCTGATTTAAGCGGCTGTTTGGGCTGCTGCTGAATAGCTCCAGGGGCTTCACGCAGCCTTTTTCTGCTGGCTTCACGCAGCCAACCGTTGGTGGATGGCAGATGGCTGCTGCAGCTGTCAGCAGCAGCCAGCTCCACCGAAACAGGCCTGGGCCTCGGCCCTCGGGGCACAGTGTTTACAGCCCGCGGAGATCGCGGCCCAAAGGAGATGGATTTGTTTGTGGCTGTTATCATAGTGCTGGGAGAGCCACAAAGGCCATTCCCTTCGCTTGTGTTCACCACACCTAGGTTCGGTTCTCTTCTCTCTACGAATGAGAGAGTCTTCTCGTCCTATAACAAGCTTGTTGTGGTCACTCCACATCAAGCCATGGAGTCAAGGCAATGTGCAAAATTGTTTAGACTAACCAGCCTAAACCGAGCTATCGACCGCCCAAACAGCTGAGGTTATTCTAATTAATCCCTGTAGTTCATGAATCAAGTACGATTAGGCTCCAGTAGACATGCATGCTAACTGTAGTGAAAATTCACCTTGAAGTTTGAATGAACAGGAGATCAATCTGGATCCGTAACTGGTTGGATCCTAAGAGCTTCGTATGGATAACGGGGGCACCACAACCATATCTTTATTTTGTCTTCTTATTATTTCTGAAGATTGCATGCACCTTTGCGAATAGACCCGTCGCTCGGAGCTATCTGACGTTGAAAACTATGGCGCCCAGCAAACGAAAATACTGTATGTTATTCACGAACACAAATCGTTCGTCAATAGAACATAGATGCAACTTATGTGTATGAACGACAGGTATCATATAGGCAGTTGCTCATGCTGCAGATTTGATTCAAAACGAGTGATTTCGGAAAAGCTCAAAGATGTATATCAACTC
>JADLZK010007336.1:600000-841950 GCA_015847255.1 Hyparrhenia diplandra | reverse complement strand
GTGTCGCACGTCTATCGCTAGGACATGTGACATCCTAGTATATTAGTTTCACTATTTATCAATTTACCATCAAATTCATGCCAAGTCAAATTCCAAAAATATATATAAGTCTGGATTTTGTATCCTTTGGCCAACTATGAAGAATGTAAGCAAGATCAACCTTAAAAGTTCGCTGATTATACTGTTCTTGTAACTGCCACCAATAATTATCACTTCATTCTATCTCTGGTACTGATTCTCTCCATTCCTTAATGAGCTGCATGTGTGTTTTTTCATAGAATGTGTGTTTCTTGTTAAATGAATTGCTCGCATTTTTAGAATACTTGTACAGTAAAATGTGATATGATAAGGGGGAAAAAGTATGTTTTTTTTTTGCATCAATGATGGATCACAAGTAGCTTTCAGTTATCTGGATGAATTAATTATAGATCATTCTAGTCTAGGGTTGTAAAAGATGTCAAAAAAGATCCCCAAAATCACACATGGCAAGTCAAACAGTGTAACTTGCTAAGGACATAAAAACATCATGTGTGCAAGCAAGGAATTGTTTTGCTTATGCTTCAGATTCACTCATAGCATACATATTTCACATTTTATGTTCTCAGAGGGCATGTTTGCTTTGCTTTTCAGTTATTGCTTAAATGTTGCAGTTTTCTTGTTTGTGGTTTAAATCTAAAGCTCCAAATAATTTTACAACAGCTTAGCCCAACATAAATTTGAATTGGTCGTCCCTTAGATTGACAGTGCAAATTATAATAGCGGGAAGAGAGACAACAGCGGATCCATTATTTACTTTGGGTGAGGAAATACATTGCCCAGATGATGCACCTGTGAGCCTGCCACACATTATCTACCTCGCCATTGTTTTCTTGCATGCCGACGACACTGCAGATTTGAAAAAATGAAGAAAAAAAGTACTGCTTTGTTTGGTCGATTATGGTCTATTTTGCTCGGTCCACTCAGCTGCTAAAATATTTACTGGTGGTTCCGGTATCCTGTGTATTTGTTAAAATTAAATTAAACAAAAGTTTACAACTCACTTCAAATGATCTGATGGCAATCAATCCCGCTGGCCTATGTACAACTGTCGTTGTTGGCCAATCAAGATGATCTAAATGATATTCAAGACTCTCGTGGCACAAATTCTCTTCCTGATGTCGTCATCACGCCTTGTCAACAAGGTTTTTCTTCCCACTAATTTCGAAAGGTTTCTCACTTTTTTTTCCTGGGCAAAATAATAACGGTTCAGTGTTTTTCATGTCATCATAAAACACAATCTCACCCATAGGTGAAATTTCACTATCAGCAAGTATGGGCATGTTCATTGGCTGGCTGCTTCTCAACTAAAAGTCACCAAATTTGACGGGAATAGTACACGTAATCTTAGTCCAAGTATAGAATGAAAAGAAGCTATTAAACCACACACTATATCCTTGAATGGTAGCAACTTAAAGATAGTCTATGACACTAATATACCTAAGGAGTTTTCCAAACTGCCCATGCTTCCATCATTATGTATCCAAAGATAAGGATTTTTGTCAAAAAAAATACAGTAATGTTGTTTTTAACAAAACAAATCAGCTATATGGAGTTGTTCTTAATGTCCTGATTTCATTAAATTTAACTGTCTAAATCCATTAATTAGTGACTTGTAGAAATCGGAGGACATATCCTGGTAACTTTATTTTCTTCTGTCGAGACCATGAAACATTGAACATACATCTACGCTAAACCACTATGTAGTTTCTTTGGCTGAAATCCCCACAAATGCACCATCGTGAAGGTTACAAACTAACCCACAAGGAATATACAGATAATATCCTAACATAAGAGCCCTTATTGTTCTTTGGATCAGGTTCAATTTGAGCATGCTTAGGGCCTAGGTTATGTGGTACGTATTTTTTTTTTTAGCATGTATCAAAGAAAGCACAAAAAAGATCAGCCAAAAGCAAGGCCAAGAAACTGAAGATAAGATATTCTAGATTTTATAATCAGGCATGGCATGATTATCCAATCTGAATGAATAATTATTAGTAACATGGTACTCCTCGTTCCAAATCTTATGAAAGATAATATCTGTATTATAATTATAATTATAATATTAGAAATTAGAGAGTAATAAAGAAGAACAAAATAATATTACTATTACCTCAATTAAATAATGATTCGACAGCATTTCTTGAAAAACTATTTCTGGCTTTCATTGATACAAAATTGTTGAAGACATTACATTCAAAAAATTGTTAAAGACAATATAAGAATTAATGTTTCCCAAAACATCACTTTCAACAGATAAAAGCTTATTTAGGTTGGTAACACCTAAAATATGGAGAAAATTAAGTAAATATGTGGAATTAAACATTAGAACCGTAACCGTAATACAATAATCTGTATCTATACTACCCAAATATATCTAAATAAATTTGAAATCGTACAAGGGGCCAATACTTTGATTCATTTGAAAAAGATAAGGTACCTAGGAGAGCCTGCAGATCGGATGAATTGGTTTGATCGCTGATTTGCCGGGCGGATGCTCGGTGGCTGCAGGCCATGACCATAGGACTGCAGAGGCTGATTCACCCAGCGCCATGGATAAATACAAATATATTAAGTTCTATTAGCTTGTTTCATCTTTTTGGCAAACACACAGAAAGAATGAAGGAGGAAATCGGCGTCGAGTACGCACCGGTTTTGCTGCAACTGAGAACGTCCATAGGACTGCAACTGAAAAGTACTCCTTGAGCATCCAACCAGGCAAGTCAACAGCCCTTGTTGGGCAAAGTGGTTCTGGAAAGTCGACTATCATTGGGCTTATAGAGAGGTTCTATGACCCACTTAGAGGGGTAGTAAAGATCGATGGTAAAGACATCAAAACATACAATCTCAGAGCCCTGCGTCGACACATTGGATTAGTCAGCCAGGAACCAACACTATTTGCAGGTACAATAAGAGAAAATATGGTGTATGGTACAGAAACAGCAACTGAAGCAGAAATTGAGAATGCTGCAAGGTCTGCGAATGCACATGACTTCATTAGCAACCTCAAGGAAGGATACGACACATGGTGTGGTGAGAGGGGTGTACAGCTTTCAGGTGGCCAAAAACAACGCATTGCAATTGCCCGTGCCATCTTGAAGAACCCTGCTATCCTGCTACTGGATGAAGCTACAAGTGCACTGGACAGCCAGTCTGAGAAGGTGGTACAAGAGGCATTGGACCGAGTGATGGTTGGCAGGACAAGTATTGTGGTGGCGCACAGGCTCAGCACAATCCAGAATTGTGACCAGATCACTGTGCTTGAGAAAGGAATTGTTGTGGAGAAGGGCACACATGCATCCCTTATGGCTAAGGGCCCCTCTGGAACATACTTTGGACTGGTCAGTTTGCAACAAGGAGGCAACGAGCACTGAGATTTTTGCATGAGAACACAGCAGTACTTACAAATTTGCTGCCCCATTCACATGATGTATTACTTGGATCAATCTGCAAGAGATATCTAGCCTATCCGAACTTGCTTGGGACTATAAGCTTTGCTTTTGTTGATGTTGAAAACGTGAGATGGTCCAGCAGGCAATTGAAATTTCTGTGAACAGTGGGTTGTTTTTCTTCCCAATTGTTCTATTAGCACACATAAGTGTGCCGAGCATAGTTTCTTCATTTAACTGTTGGATATGTATTGTAGTTGTGCAACAGCCAGGAAATCTCAGATAAGATGTACATTAATTAGGTATTATGTCAGCTTATTCTCTATTGACTTGTGTGTTCGAAACCATGATTTCTGGTCGGCTGGTCGAACCTGGTCGACCTAGGACCGACAGTAATCACGATTAATCAGGCGACCAGGGACATCCTAATCAAGCACCTGGGGCCCGACCAGGACGACTAATCGCGATTAATCGGACGACCTGAACAGGGATTCGAAATTATTACATTAGCTTTCAGTCATCTAAGTCTTCTGTGAATTATGTATTTGAAAATTTTATTCCTATTGCCCACGAAGATTTGTATATTCCTAAATCGATGATGGCAGAACAGATACAATCAAGGAAAAAATAGAAAACAATCAATTGAGCACAAGCTGTGTTTCCAAGTATCAGCATATAGTTTTCCGGTGCACATCCTAATTAAAACGATTTAGGATGACCTAAAGTTAAAGAGAATCTTCATAAATTACACATTCACGCCCGCTATTTCTAATCTCACATAAGCACAAAACTATTATACTTCATAGCTGAGAAGCCTATAATAATAACAAAAAGTATAAAAAAACACACAACTCATGTAGCACTCTCCCATCCACATCTGTACCATTACTTAAACCCGTACTTCAACATATGACCAAATTAATTTTGGAGGCATGGGCAACTGAAATGGCAGAAAAATAGCTATGGTACAGCTCGCATTTCAGCATAATGAAAGTGGCGGGGGCAGGTACCAGTGTCTCGCCTTGTCGAATCAAGAGAATCCGGTCGCGTCCTTGTAGCGCCGTGGAGCCTGTTTGCCGGCAGGCGCACGGCGGCGGCGACGGCGGAGGCAGAGGCAGGCGAGTTCGCGACTGGATTGGAGATTGGGAATGGGGGGAGGGAGATGAGTTCGGATGGACAGCTCGCCACGGCTACGCTACCCTGGTCCCTGGCTCGCCGTGAGACGGTGAGAAGGTGGGATGGCCTACGGCGGCGTCGCACTTGCAGTTGCACGCCGGCGGGCGGCGAGAATGTTTTCCGCCTCCGGGAGTATAACCCGTCCAGGTTTCGGTTTAGGCCCATACATACATGTGATAGCTGGATCGACCGAGAAGCCCATTTTGTTTTTCTGTCGTGGAGTCTTCTAAGCCCAGCCCAAGGTAGTGAGTGGAAAAAAAGGTTTTTTTTTTTTTTTTTTTTTTGGCAACAATAAGTGGTAAAGGTTGACCTCAGTTTCCATGTTCCGTGATCATGTGGCAGGAATAAAATGAGAGATTTTGATGAAAAATAAAACCCTTTTAACAGCTCCTTTAACTAGATTTTTAGATATTATCGTTCTCTATCTATTTCAGATATCTTGATAGTCAAAGATGGAAAGCAGGCCAGTGAAAACATATAGAGAATGATTTTATTAAGTGACTCCAAATGAGGTGTTTAAAACTTTGGTACCAATTGGTACCAATAACTTTGCTCAAGGAAGTCACCAGGTAACTTGAATTCCTAGCAAAATCCAAACACAGAAAAGAATATTACGTAGGTAGTTAGGTTTTTTTTGCGGAGGCAAGCAGAGGCGAGAGTGCTTGGTGGGCTCTCTCACCATCCCATATCATACGTGGTGAGGCCCAGTCTAACAGTTCGGACATGCCTTAGCTTGGCTCAATGGAAGGTTTTACCTTCCGATTTCCAAAAACGTGAAACTTTAATATGAAATAGGGTTTTCTCTCTTTTTTTTGCGATTAAGGAGCTTTACTCATTAAGGAGGAGTAGCATTACAATCTGCAGCCAACAGAGACGAGACACAGGCCGGTATACTAGACCACCATCCAGCCCGCGTGTCATCTGTGACTTGTTTCGCTAGAGTATGCGCTATCTTATTACAAGATCGAGTAACAAAAGAAAATTTAAAACCCTGAAAACCAGAGCTCAACTCCCGTATCTCCTTCATGATGTTCATGATGCTGGACCGTTGGTTGATGCCTGCATTCCACAAACGTAGCACTTCCTGGCTATCTGTCTCAAGCCACAGATTTTGGACGCCTAAGTGCCGCGCCATGAGCAGACCATCCCGGCATGCCAGTGCTTCTGCAGTAAGGGCGTCAAGGCAGTGAACATACCACTTCGCAGTACCTCGCACAAAGCCCCCACTTGAGTCACGCAGCACCGCACCCGTTGCTCCCTTCCACTGTTGGTCATAGAATGCACCATCAGTATTACATTTGAGCCAACCATCTGCCGGCTGCTCCCATCTCTGTGTGGATTCATGTCTTCCAGGAGGTGTTTGAGATTTCCCAGCCTGTAAAAGGTCGAAAGCCAGATCAACAGCCCACTGAACTGTAACCCGAATAGGTAAGGGGTGTTCCCCATGCCGTCTTCTGTTGCGCTGCATCCAGAGAGCATACATGCTGATGAGGATCGTTGGCCGGTTTTGTGCAGAACCCACTCTCCCTTCGATCAAGTCCGCCGCCCAGGATTCAGGATTCAGGATTCAGGATGCATATGAGGCAGCTTGATTCCAGTAATCATTTTCATTTGTTCCCAAAAAACTTTGGCAACTGTACACTCGATCAACATGTGTCTGATTGACTCTGAATCTGCTCCACAGTCTCCACAATTTGCAATCGGTTCAATGTGCTTTCGATTCAAGATTTGACGGACTAGAAGGAATTCATGAATGACCCGCCACCAGAATGATCTGACTTTGGGCGGTACCTCCAGTTTCCAAACCTTTTTCCAGCAAGAGCTTCCTGAGTTTCCTGCATCTTGCCTTTCATTGTTTTGGATCCGCTCAATATCAAGCAATTTGTATGCAGATCGAACTGAATACATACCATGTTTCTCAGGCTCCCATGCCCATGTATCATCATACTGTATTCGCGCTGGAGTACGTAAGATGGCCGCCGCATCCACCGGAAAGAAGGACTGCCTGATGACACCATCATTCCACTGTCCATTTTCCGACAATAGGTCGGCCACTTGCGACACGGTCTGCCCCTCTGCAGATGTGAGTGGTCGTCCCCCAAAGTGGTTTGGCAGCCATCTATCGCGCCATATGTTCGTCGATTCCCCATTACCAATCCTCTTGATCAGACCCCGTGAGAGAACTTCCCGACCAGCCAGGATTGCTCGCCACGTATGACTTGCATTTCTTTTCCTTGAACTAGAAAGGAAGTCACTGTCATGGTAATATCTTGCCTTGAGGACTCTCGCACACAAGCTATCCGGATTAACCATCAGTCTCCAACCTTGTTTCCCAAGCATTGCCAGGTTAAAATTCCTCATATCTTTGAAACCCATTCCTCCAAAGGCCTTTGGATAAGTGAGACGCTCCCAGCTAAGCCAGTGAATGTGCTTGCTGTTTGCAGCCCCACCCCACCAGTAGTTGGCAATGGGAGTTTTCATCTTCTTGCAGGTTGTTTTTGACAATAAAAATCAGCTCATGGAGTATGTAGGGGCTGCTTGTGCAACTGATTTCAGCAGTACCTCTCTCCCAGCGCTGCTAGCCTCCCTTCCACTCCAGGTGCCGATTAGGCTTCGATCCGTGTTGGCAGAAATTCAAAAGATTCAGTAGTTGACCGTCCCAAGGCTGTGGGAAGGCCCAAATACTTTTCAGCCAAAGCCTCTGTTTCAATGTTCAGAGCCTGTCGAACTTCAAGTTTCATTTCCTCTGAACAATTTGTACTGAAGAATATTGCTGATTTGTCACGATTCACCATTTGTCCTGATCCCCGGCCATATATGTCAAGTACCTCCTGCAGTCTTGAGGCTCCCCTTTGCGATGCTTCTGAAAATACTATGCAATCATCCGCAAAAAGTAAGTGTGAGATCCAGGGATCGTGGACACCCACGCGCACACCTCTGGATAGATACACCGGCTTCCTTGACTTGAGCAGGCAGGATAGTCCTTCCGCACATAGGAGAAAAAGATAAGGGGATATAGGGTCGCCCTGACGAATTCCCCTTGTTGGTCTGAACGCTTCAGTTAGCACTCCATTAACTCATATCTTCAGAGAGACAGAAGTGACACACTTCATAATCAGAGCCACAAAGACCTCATCAAAGCCCATCTTTATCATAATGTTTCTTAAGTAATCCCACTCAACACGGTCATAAGCTTTGGCCATGTCAAGCTTAATAGCACAAGCTCCAGACTTGCCTTTCTTCCTTTTTAGGTAGTGAGTGCATTCATAGGCTATCAACACATTATCTGTTATTAGCCTCCCTGGGATAAAGACACTCTGTTCCTCAGATACAACTTCATCTAGGAAATCTCGTAACCTATTAGCAAGAATCTTGGAGCAAAGTTTATAGATGACATTGCACAAAGAAATTGGTCTGAAACTTTTCATTTCCTGCGGGTTCTTAATTTAAATAGGGTTTTCTCTCAACGCGTAGTTTCATGCACACTTTCATATTTTTAGACTTGTGGGTCCCACAACCTTTCCCTTTTCTCTCTTCCCTAAACTGTGCATTAAGGGAGACGCCTATTTCATGCCAAAGTTTCACATCTTGGAAATCGGGAGGTGAAATTCTCCATTGAGACTGGCCTTACCACCACGTTGCTGCATGCATATAGTGCCAATGGTGGGCATGCACGCCCTTCCACGCTGGACTTCTTTTGGGTTTGTTTGGACATAGGTGTGACCTAATCAAGAAAGACTTGTGTAGAAACATCGAGAAACAACTAATGAGTTGGGCTGAAACTATGTGGCTCCTATGGGTTTGGTTGCAAGGGTGTAAATTGAATTGTTTAGCACAAGAGCAACTTTAGCGATAACCCTTAAAAAGTTAAAACAGGGGCCCTTTATATGGGATTTGAGGGCTTCCCTTGCTTTTGAGAGCCCTATTTTTTGGGCTCAACTCTAGCAATTGCCCTCAAGTCAGGGGGCCACATGACTCTTATTCGTTTTAGTTTCATTTATGCACCATGGGGATGAGTCACGTCAAAGAGGAGTCACACTACGGTTTGAAAAGACCATGTTGAAGCGCGAGTTGCGCTAGCCAGAGGGAGCCGCACTAGGTATGATGAGTTCATGTGGGGGAGGAGGTAACCTTACCGTGTGTTTGGTTGGGGGTTGGAGCGAGATGGGTTGGGTTGGACCCGTCCCTACAGCTGTTTGGATGCAATCCGAGGTGGGTTGGGTTGGCCTCGGGAGTGAATATTCCTCTCAAATCCGGGTTCATCCCAACCCCAGAATTCGACGAACGGACCGACCCATTTTTTTCGACCCACTTTTTCGACGCAAGGCGAAACGGAGCGGACCAGCTTCGGCGTCGCGTCTCCACGCCGGCGGAGCAGAGGCCAACTCTCCCCGCCCCCGCCGCCTGTCCCGACCCTACCTCGCCCGTCCCTCGCGGTGGAGCTCGCCCGGGGCGATGCCCATCCCCGACCCCACGCCGCCCGTCCCGACCCTGCCCTGCCCGTCCTCCCGCCCGGGCCCCGTCCCGTGGCGGCGGCTCGCCCGTCTGACGAGATGTAGATGAAGAAAAGGGCAAAATTGAATTAGAAGCTTTTCTCTGGTCCTGATGCAAAAAACGCCCGAGACAAAGGTTTGTTGATATAAACTTCTCTGATTTCGGAATAGTCGTGCACCGACTAGCTAGGACTGGAGACAATAAGCTAAGAGATACAATTTGCGCATGAGAGGCCGTGGTGAAGTGTGCGTGCAAGGAAGCCTCCATATGCTATCATCTTCCATGCTGTCACACGCGTGAGACTTGATAGGAAACAATCACAGCATAATATATGATCCTCCTTCAAAGTCCCTCGGAAGGTAGGAATATATAAGAGCTTGAAAAAGAAATTTGAGTGCTTGCGTATTAGGATACTCCTAGAGTTGGTTTTTACTACCCACAAACTCTCGAAAGTAGTGACTTCACTGGAATTTTTCCTCTTTGACCTCCAATTGCATGTTTGATTCTGCATGATCGATCCATAGATTTCATACTATCCGATGCAAAATGCCTATGCTCATAGCCAAAAGCATGGTGGTTCTGCCCTACGATCCGATTGACAGAGGGACTAAAGTGACTGTAAGGCCACCACTGTTCCTCCTTCAGACGACTACTGGTAGTTCTTCCCGGCGTCTAGAGGATAGGAAGAGCTTCTCTTGACGAACACCGATGGCCGACTACCCCAACGACTATGGCTTACTCCTTAATTTTCTCTTACAAAGGTGGTAAGGACGTAAAAATATGCGCATCCACTGTGCTAGCTTTTTTTTTAAGATAAAGGATAAACATCCGGCTTCATCTATTTAAGGATAGAATCAGACCAATTATTACAAGATTCAAACCCAACTCAGAGTTCTGTCGAAACAAAATTCCAGCCAAACACATACAGCAAATGGAACAAGTAAGTAGGTCTTTGACTATACATAACCAACATGTCTTTGCGATAGCCAACCACTTGAACTGAAGAAAGCTAGAGCTGACGTTTCTAGGTGAAGTGCCACAGAGGTCAGTTGATCCTCAAGATCTTCACACCCGCTGCAAGTTGAACCTATACCGCTGCAGTCGTCTGCAGCAAATCTGTGAAACGTACACTCTGAAGATGCCACGATTGTCGTTTATGCAGCAGGAGTGAGTAGTTGAGCTCAAAATTATTTGAATTAGACGTTGGCTGCGTGCTCCCAGAAGTTATAACTTGCATATTTAACCAAGAAGCTAAGGAAAGGGATGGCGTAACAATATAACTATGTTAATTAGGACGTAACAGAGCTATGTAATCCGACTAAACAAATGCAAGCATGCGGCGCCATTATTGGCTTTCCCCACCTAATCCCTCATGTGCTCGTCTATTTATGAACGGTGGTGTACAGAGATCCCATCCAGCATCACTTGGGCTCAGAGTTTTGAAGCTTTTACCATTCCATTTCGTGGAAACATGGGTAAGGACGACGACGGGCCATCGGGGGCGACGGTGGAGACGAAGACGGTGCAGCTGCGGCTACGATCGTTGGAGTCAGTGTTCATGCACGCAGACGCCGTGGACGTAGCGCTCATGGTGCTGGGCCTGGCAGGCGCCATGGGCGGTGGCATCGCGACGCCGATTTCGTTTGCCATCGCCGGCCGCATGTTCAACGACACCGGCAGGGGCCCTGACAACCTTCAGCAGTTCAGGTCCAGGATAAATGAGGTATTATATATAAAATTCAGACTTTTAATCCGAGTTATTATTAGCCATGTTATGACGTCGGGTCACAGACACATCTAAAGCCATCCAAGGTCGCACAATGGTTTAGCACGGCGGAGAGTGGCCATCAACGAGGCTAATCATCAGCGAGTCGGCCGTGCGATGTGTACACACGTTCCTGCTAATGGGTTGGGTTCAAATAGGCTCAGTGGGTTGGTGTCTATTGTATATACTTTAGATGGATGAGACTGTGTTGATTTACTTAACCGGTTGGATTGGGTTGAGTTTAACAAAAAGACTGGGTTCAATGAGTTGAGATTGTTTTTTTAATTTGAATGAGTTGAATCCATGGGTTGGTGTTAAATTTTCAATATATCATAGTATACATATATGTTGAATTGAGACATGTTTAGCTTTTGATGTGGGACTCACATGTAGATTTTGCTATGCTAACTTTGCACTTATTAGCTTGATGACATTTTACACCCAATCCAATAAATTTAAGTCAATTTTGATATCAATTTTAAAGTGTGAACGTGAACTTTTATTTCTAGGGTTCGACTTCTGCTGTGGGGGCTCACATATTGATCTGACAATGTCAATTGGCATAAAGTAGCAACTTACTACATTAAATTGTTTGCATCAACTTTTTTGTTAATTTTGATAATTTTTTGAATTGTGAACGTGGGCTTTTATTTCTAGGATCCGACTTTGATGTGGGGCCAATATATTGATCTGACAATGTCAATTGACACAAAGCAGTTGCTTGCTACACATTAAATTATCTCGCAACAAATTTCAGTTAATTTTGATAATTTTTAAAGTGTGAACATGGACTTTTATTTCTAGGGTCTGACTTTGATATGATTAGGCAACATGTCAATTGGCATATGTAGTAGTTGCTTCCTACATTAAATCATCTACAACAAATTTTATTCAAGTTTGATATATAGAAATTTTCTATAATAATTGGAGAAAAATTAGATGGCTCACATCGATCGAGAGCGGCCGATCCGACGGCTACAAAGGCTGTAGACAATGTAGGCAAAATCATGGAGGCAAAAATTGTCTCCTGTTGTGTCTATGACAAGGGGCCCTAGGGTAAAATTGCCTCTCATTGCCTTCACAAAATGAAAGGGTTATGAATGAGCTGTAATTGCATTCTCGTTATTCGTTTTTTTTTGGTGAAGGGTAAAATGGTAAACTTCATAAACATGAAATATTGTTTTGCCTAATATATATAGTTAGGGTGGATAATACAACTACTATAGTTCGTTGGATTTTTTTTTTTCAATATCTCCTCGTTCTAGGGTTCGTCGTTCGTCACGTCGGCGGCACCGGTGGTTGAGGGATCGCCGCCGCAGCCTGATCCGCCACGGCGTGGGGCTCGAGGCGTCCGCGAGAGGGCTTGGGGAGAAGTAGAGAGGAGCAGCCGTCGCCGGTGTCGTCCGCCGCCGCCGAGCGCGCTGGGCTGGAGCCGCCGCAGGCTATCGGGGTGTGGAGGCGCGGCGGGTGGCGGCGGAGGCGCCGACGAAGCGGATCCGCATCGCGTGTGAGGGCGACGGCGTCGCGGGAGCCACGCCGAAGCGCCGCCGCCTATTTCGCTTCTTCTGTCGGCATGCTCAGCGCAGGGGCGCAGACGCCGCCGCCACGTCGCCCACCGGGACGTCCGAATCCAGGAGGTCAAGTCCGTACCTATGGCCGCCCATCGATGTTGGCAATGTCTACGACGGCGAGGTGAGGCGGTTCCTGGTGCTCGTGTACGTTCCTTAGGGCCCAAGCGACGGAGGAGGTCACACGCCTCGTCAAGGAGACCTAAACAAATAGGCGCATAATGGGGTCGTTGCTCTAAGATTAGCGTGGTCATATAGAACGGCACCTATTATAGCTGAGAGAGGCAATGGACAACATAAAGTTAAAAAGGCTAAAAGTAAAATTAGTAACAGATTGATTCTTCTCCCAACAGATTGTTTTAAGTGACCTCAGTCAACTTATGTTATATATATAATGGGATGGTCTTACCTTAGTATAAAATCTTCACAAAATATAATCGGATAGTTCCTATAAGATTTGAGGAGTTTATAGATTGAATGGGTTGAATTGGACTCGGACTGAAACCAAATGTGGCTTGTTTTTATCTCGTGCTAGTGTAAACCATCACCTTTCATATCTCTAGCATATATAAATTTCCAAACACCACTTTGATCACCTAGTGTGAACCTTATTAACTTGAAGACCACTTGCCCAACTTTTGACTTTTCATTCCAAGTGATAGAATAGTTTTCTACAACAACTCCCTAACTTAAAAATATTTGTTAACTTTTAGTTATAACCCTAGGCAACTCCGAGCTTTGTCCATCTAAATGTTCATTATAGCTTTTATTCTTTTGTCGATTACTTCATCGATATTATCCATCATTAGCTCATCTACTTAATATATAATAGAAGATAGATCATTTTTTTAGCCAAACTACTATTGACACTACTCTCCTCACATCCCTTGTAGTAATGGGAACAATCAGCAATCATAGTAGGCCAAACGAATCCAGCCAAGCATAGCAACACTTCATTTTTAGAGCTGTGATTCATTCATACCACAAATGCCCTCATAAACTTATGTCATAGCCACTCTTCCTTGATTAGAATCTAAACAGTTAATTAAATAACAAGCCTTTGTCATTTCTTCAATATAGCTCATTATTAGACAAAACAAACTTAAATGCAGTCTGCCAAACACTTCCATAACTTTAGCACTTAGATGACATAGATAATCAACAATGAGAGCATTAGTGGGCTCGGTTTGGTAGGTAAAACAATGAGAGCACTCAAATCACCTAAATTGGTTCCAAGATCACTTGAGCGGATTTGGAGCCAATTTGGCACATTAGTGGGCTTTCGGTTTGGTAGGTAAAACCAGTAGCCAATCGGTCATGCGATGTAGGCGTCTGTTCTTTGCCTGAAGATCCCATGCACAATTGTCGCGAAGACCGATGAGGAGCAACACGGGGTTGCCCTAAGATCGTAAGATCACCTAAAACACCAACGAATCTTATTGAGAGAGGTGTTTGGTTAGCAAAGATGTTGTTATTATAGGTAAAAGTAGGAAACGAGCAGTAGTAGATTAAGACTTTGATTAATTGTGTTGGATAATGTCAACAGATGTGATCTTATGATATATATATATACAGAGGGGTGCTCTTATCTATACCTAATAATAAAAAGAGAAAATTTCTGCCAATTTGTCCTCAAACTTCTGTCCGCCAAGGTGAAAATTTTGTCCGCCACCTTTTCCGTTAATACGGTAATAGATGCCCGCAACCTATTGGCGTGTGAGTCCGTTCCGTGCCATACCGTGCCACGGCTGTCCCCTCTAGTCTCGGCCGGAGTCCGCTCCGTTGGCTTGTAGAGTCCATTGCCTCATACCAGGAGTCCGTTCTAGAGGAAATCGACTTCGGTGGTGAGCCTGCCACCCTGTCCCTCTGCGCTGGCTTCATGTTTTCTTTTTTTACTTTTACTTAATAATAACTAGCTGATAGCCAAACCAATCAAATAAAATCTTAAACAAAATCTTGACCAGTTTATTCTCAAATCTAATCAAACAAATATTTCTCCTCCACACATACCGGTGTAATCAGTGCAACTTTCAACAAGGGCTGACATGTGGAAATTGAGACACGACAACACCTTGCGAGCTTTAATAAGATATTAAATTACATTTTAACATGATATTTAACCAATCTAAAAGAAAGTCACGGAACTTGATATTTAACAACAAATGGATAGTATGAAAACTAAAATTATGGTTTATTTTTGAACAAATATTTTGTGCCTTACAATGAAAAGAAAAACTATCAAGGTTGTATTTTAATTCATATAGGATTCATATGACATTATTATATTGTTACCAATATTAATTTATATATAGATACCATGATCATTATAAAATAAAAGTATAGCTTTTAATTTTATAGATAAAATAGTTGTAACATTGTGATCATGTTTCCATTGACGAGTCCATTCGTTTTACTATTGCTGCGGCAAACAATCACAACACCAAATTAGCACCTGTACAAATCAAAGGCGTGTTTGGATCCTCTAACTTGGTTCTAACTCTAACTCTAACCCATAGTAACTCTAACCCATGGACAATTTGGAAGACAGGGGTTAGAAGCACTTTTCAATCATTTGTGGGTTCAATGTGGTTGATGAGTTGGTGGGTTCCATCAAAGTAACCCAAATATCACCCCTTAAGGGGTTACTTCTTTTTGTTGGGTTAGAGCCAATATAACCCAATCTAACACATGTGTTTTGGATGTTTTTGGGTTATTTGGGCAAAAAATAACCCAATCTAACTCTAACCCTGGCAAACAAACAGGGCCTAAGTTATCGTGGCTGCAGCAGTTGTGCAACAAGATAAAGCGAATAGGTCGAACATTTGATAGCTTTTATCCCGTTGCAGCGCACGGGCACATTTCCTAGTCAAGTATAAAACCTTCTCAAAATATAATATACAACAAGTTTCCCATGATTGAAGGAGTTTGAATCGAATCTCGATCGAACAACTGACTGGCCGGCCATGTTATCCAGTGTCGCCTGGTAGGCCGTGAAAACCACCTGGTTTGGCCTTTTCAGCCAATGAACAGTAGACTGGCCGGCCTGGCCCAATTTTCAAGCGTGACCTATGTTATTTTTTTTTTTCTTAACATATATTGCCCATTTGCTCTCTAGTTTTTTTACCCTTTTTTATTGCAATCAAGTCCCAAACCTCAACAACATGTGAAAACCATCAGTTAATAACTCCATGTATATGAACGACCAGAGCGCAAGGAATTTCCTCATCTTGGCAGCCGCCAACTGGATCATGGCATTCCTGGGTGAGCTCCTCACACTGCATATATATTACTCTCTCCATGCTAAATTGTAAGTTATTTCAAAAAATCTTTGAGAGTCATACTACCTCAAATCTGACCAAAATTGTACACAGAACTATAATGTTTTTAGATATCAAAATAGATATAGTATGAAAATATTGATGAAGAATCTATTGATACTTAGTTAACATCATAAATATATATTTTTTTAATTGTACATCATAAATATATGTTATTATATTATCATACAAATTTGGTCAAACTTAAAGATTCTTTAAAATAATTTACAATTTGAGATGAACAGGAGTATATAGCCGCCACTACGGGGAAGCGGGATCTTCGCCCGACGGACTGCGTTTCGCCGACCACATGAAAAAGCTCACCGTCGGCGAAGATTTCTTCGCCGACCGCCGCTTTGGCAAAGAGACACGGTCGGCGAAGAATTCTTCGCCGACCGCCAAGTGCTCGGCAAAAGAGCAACGCGGCAAAGCACCCTCTTTGCCGACCGCCAACGGTCGGCGAAGAAACCCGTCGGCATTTCTTACGCCAACGTAACGGTTAACGGTCACGCACACTTTGGCCGACTTCATAACCGTCCGTCGTCGGCAAAGATCAACATCTTCGCCGACCGCCCACCGTCCGTTTCTCGGCCGGCGTATTTTTTAAAATTATAAAAACAATGCCAGCGTTGCCACGTGTCGTGGGAAAAATACCGGCGTCGGACTTCGCCGAAAGACCGGATATGGGCTCGGCAAAGGTGGTCTTTGCCGAGCATCATCCCCATCGATGCTTCGGCAAAGATTGCCTTTGCCGAGCACCTTTCCAAATCTCGACGAAGTATAATTTTTTTTTGAATTTGCCATCACAACTTTTTCTGTGCCTTAGCTACAGTACATGGAGTTCATTGTTCAAGTTTGGAATTTTTTAAAAACTTTTTACTATATTTTATGAGTTTTCATGTTATATTTGAATTTCTTTTCGAAAACTAAAATTTGAACCGCAAGTGATTCGAATAATGGATCTAAATGATTCAAAAAATGATAAACATGGTTGTGAGTCTATATTGAGTCCTCATCCATGGCCGGACACCAAAATTCGAATATCTTGTGCGCGAAACATGTCGACTCACTTGCGGGTCGATTGTTTTAAAATTCTATAAAATACAAACGGGAGTTGAAAAATCATGAAACTTGACGAGTTGTCCTTATATCACATGTGTACACTATGAAAAAAGTTTGAGGAGCTTTCGTGGATGTTTGCATCTCGGGTGGCGATTACCAAGACATCTCCGGCATGATGATAAATGAAAACTCAAGTTGAGATGTCTAGGTTTCAGCAAATCCGGGATGCAAACTTGCATGAAACCTTTTCAAATTTTTTTCCACAGTTTAAACATGCAATATAATGATGACTCGTCAAATTTCATGAATTTCCAACTTCGTTTTCTTTTTTTAGAATTTTAAAATGATTCGCGTGCACGGAATCGAAATGTCTCGCGACAAGATCTTTGGATTTTCTCACGTGTCCATAGATGAGGGCTCAAAATATACTAACAAACAAGAATATCATTTTTCCAATCACATAATTCCATTTTTCTAAGGACCTGCAGCTTCAAATTTTAGTTGTGAAAAAATATTCAAGTAAAAGAAGGAAAGTATTAAAAATAGTAAAATGTGCGAAAATGTCCCATTTTTTGTCACGTACTTGTAAACACTCTATCTAAGCTACAGAAAAAAATTTGAAGTGAAAAATCAAAAAAAAAAAAAAAAATTTTTGCCGAGAGCGCAAAGTTGCCCTCGGCGAAGTCTTCTTAAGCCTACCGCAGGCCCTTTGGGCGGTCGGCAAAGCCTTGGTCCCGCGAGCCCGCCCCCCGTCGTCTTTAAAAAAAATGGAAAACTTTGCCGACCGCCGATCTCATCCGAGGGCGGTCGGCAAGCCGCGTTCCCTCAGCGCCCCCCTGTCGCTTTTTTTTTTTAAAAAACAAAATCTTTGCCGACCGCTCGGGGGCGGTCGGCGAAACCCTATCCGATCGATTTAAAAAAAAAGTGGATGGATCTTTGCCGACCGCCGGATCGGGGCTGTCGGCAAAAAGACCTCCCCACTCTATCCAACCCGGCTCCCTCGGCTCACACCCACCCACACACACTTACCCCACACACGCGTCAAACGCCGCGCACGCCGACGCACCGCCGCCACCGCCGCCGCCGTCGCCGGCCGCGCCCACCGCCCGCCGCCCGTCGCCGGCCGCGCCGCCCGCCCGCCCGCGCCGCCCGCCCGTCCCGCCGCGCCCCCGCCCGTCCCAGCCCACCCCCCCCCCCCGCCCCGTCCCCGCCCGCCCCGACGCCGCCCGTCCGCCGCCGGGCCAAGGCCGCCCGCCCCCCGCCAGCCCGCCCGGCCCGGCCGCCGACCGGCCCCGACCCGGGCCGCCCCCCGGCCCGCGACCGCCCCCGACCACGCGCCCGCCCCGCCCCCAAGCCGCCCCGACGCCGCCCGGCACCCGACGCCCCAAGGCCACGTACCGGGGCGCCCCGGCCGCGGTCTCGTCCCCCGCCGCCCCCCAAGTGAGGAGAAGTGGAAGGGAGGGGAAGAGGAGAGAGGAGAAGGGGGCCGGCCCTCTCACCGCTAGGAAAGAAGAGGGAGGAGGAGGGAGGGAGGAGGAGGAGGGAAGAGGGAAGAGGGAAGAGGAGGAGGAGGAGGAGGAGGAGGAGTGAAGAGGGAGGAAGAGGAGGAGGGAAGAGGAGGAAGAGGAGAAGGAGGAGGAGGAGGAGGAGAAGGTCGACGCCGTCCTCGTGCCGCCCGCTCGGTGTCCGTGCTCGTGGTCCGTCGTCGTGCCGCTCGTTAGTCCACCGCCCTAGCTAGGTGAGCATTCGTGCCCGCCGCGACCGTCGTTAATATATGAATGTGTGCCGACAATGAAGAATTGAGTTCGATGTGTATGCATATGTGTTGGTCGGCCATCGTGCCGTTGTTTTCTCGCGGGTATTGAAAACCTCGGCGTGTAGGGGAGGTTACGTCGAAATTTCTAATTGAACCTGTCTTTTTTTTTTTGTGACAGCCCGTCGGTGCCGCGCGCGAGAGTACGTGACTTCACCGCCACTTTGCTGGTCTGCCTGCACCGCTAGGTATAACCCCTCTTTACATATGATGGTCGTAGATCGCGTAACCTAGTTAGGCGTCTCCCGTCCGAAAGAGATACGGTTGGAGGTATGGATTTCTTTGCATATCTACGACCGTATCTGATTCCGGATTGTCCACGTTTTTGACGACCCACGGATACGTAGATGGGTCGATTTCCATGTTCCTCGGTTACGGTGACAGAGTTTCAGCATCACCTCCCCACCGTTCTCCGGATACACACTCTCCCTTCGGGGCGTGTATCGGGAGAACAGCGAGGAGGTGCTTGTCGAATTGCCTCGGTCCGGATCGAACATGGAAACCCACCCATCTACGCATCCGGTGGGATTAGGACCTATCCCGGCCTATTAGAGAGTAGGAACACCATGTAGATCGAACTCATGGTTGGAATTCGTGGTTGCTAAAGGATGGGCGACGCATCCGGGTGGATGTGCGACGGTCGGAGAAGTAAGCGTGATTTTGACGAAGAATGGATGGACAAGACCAATGAGTTCTTGGAAATGGTATGGGGCAACGCTCGTGCTCGTGGTCATTTGCTAGTTTGGTGTCCCCGCAAAAATGTGACAACACGAGAAGAGTCACCGAAAAGGATATGCAACGTCATCTTCTAGATGTTGGATTCACCAAGAACTATACCGTGTGGGTATACCATGGTGAAGCACAACGTATGAGAGAGGAGGTGGTGAGAGCACGCCTCGAGGATTGTGATGGTGATGCCGGGGTTGTAGATATGTTAGATGATGTCCACCAAGGACTTTTCAACGAAGCACGTGATAAGGAGGCGATGGAGAAGGAGGCAAAGAATTTCTATGAAATGTTGGACTCGGGCGCGAAACCCCTTCATGAGAACACAACGGTTTCACAACCGGATGGCATTTGTCGCTATTAGGCTGAAGTCTCGAATTGAACATCGGAAAGCGTGCTTCGATAGGGTGTTGTCCATTGTTGGCACCACTGCTTCCAAAGGGCCATAGCCTACCATCGAGCATGTATGACTCCTGAAACTCTTTACGGCACTTAAGATGCCGTATGAGCGAATACATGCTTGCGAGAATGGGTGTGTCCTATTTAGGAAAGAGCACGCCCGATGCAAAAAGCAATCGTCCAAAGTGCAAAGCCTCTAGGTACGAAGAGGTCCCAACCGGAGATGGTCGATGAAGCGGAGTAACGCCGCCAAAAATACTACGGTACCTACCGTTTGTACCGAGGATTCAACGACAATACATGACCGAGGAATCCGGCTAAACGGATGACGTGGCACAAAAATGGCAAGCGATACACTCCGCACAAGATGATACATCCATCGATGGTGAAGCATGGCAATACTTTGATGGAAAACATCACGAGAAAGCAATGGAGGCGCGTAATATGCGTGTCGCCACGCAAGCATGGGTTCAATCCCTATGGAATGAGTACGGCCCCATACACTTGTTGGCCCGTGATTCGTTATCCCCCCGAATCTCCCCTGGTGTCGCCTTTCAACGGGACACCACCCGGGAATAAGATGGGTGTGTTTATAGAGCCCGCGTGATCGATGAATTGATCAAGGCTTGGGATGAAGGCGTATGGACATACGACCGAACTCTGGCGGTGTTCAAAATGCATGTTTGGTACCGCATACTCAATTCATGACTTCTCGGCGTATGGGTTGTTCTCCGGTGGTGTGTTCATGGAAAGTTCCGTGCCCAGTATGCAAGGAAAGTCTTATGTTCATCGGGTTGCGGCGGGTGGTAAGTTTTCGCTCGTTCGACCTACATCGTCGGTTTACGCCTCTTGACCATCCATTCGGACAAGACACGAAGAACTTTACAAAAGGGTTCGTAGTAGTGACGTAACCTCAACCGCAGATGAAGACTGGTGCCGAGGTCCGTGCTCAGCTAGATTCTCTTGTGGCCAATAACCAAGGTGGTGGTTTTGTGGGGTATGGTCAGCAGCATATGTGGACTCATAAGTCGGGCTTGGAGAGGCTCCCCTATCATGATGACCTTCTTGTGCCACATCACCTTGACAATATGCACTTTGCGAGAAGAATATCGCCAAGCACTTTTTTGCACACTCATGGACACCGAAAAGTCTAAGGACAACCCTAAGGCTAGAGTGGACTGGCAAAACTTTGCGATAGACCAAATCAAGAGATGAGGCCTCCATGCAGCGGCAAGAGAGATGGCGAAGGCCCGGTGTCGATTTCATCTTGTCTAGCCAAAAAAGAAAGGAGGTACTTAAATGGATGAAGACACTGAGGTTTCCAGATGGGTATGCACATAATGTGAAGAGGGGAGTCAATTTAACTACTATGCGAGTCAATGGGATGAAGAGTCATGACTATCACGTATGGATTGAGTGGCTGCTTCCCACGATGGTTCGAGGCTTTGTCCCTGAGAATGTATGGCTAGTCTTTGGGCAGAGTTGAGTTATTTCTTCCACCGGTACCGTGTGCAAAGGCGATCTCTCGACCGTTTGTAGACGGTTGGAAAAGGCGGCACCTGTGTTACTCAGAAAGTTGGAGAAAATCTTCCCACCCGGCTTCTTCTTGTCGATGCAGCATATGATTGTGCACCTCTGTACGAGGTACGTATGGGGGCCCGGTGCGATACCATTGGTGCTACCCAATCGAGAGAACTCTAAAGAGTGTACGCAGAAAATGTAGAAATAAAGCCAGAATCGAGCCGTCAGTTGCCGAGGCATACGTTGTGGAGGAGGTGTCAAACTTCACGAGAAAAGTACTATACGAGAGAATATTCCTAGCGTGCATGATCAAATCCCTCGTTACAATGCCGACGAAAATCGTCGAAGCTCGGCCTTTTCCAAGGTCAATACGGAAGCGCCGGTGCATCTACCAATGAAGCGATTTGAGCAACAAAGAGTGGCACAAGATCATGCTATATGTCTTGACCAACTTCGCCCGAGGTGGATCCGCACAAACGTGAATTCATTCGTGAGACTTGGTCTGGATCAAGGGATGCGAGAGCCACACGAAATTGATACTCTTCTTTCACAAGGTCTTTGGACCACGAGGGACCCGATTTCATTTCGTGGTTCAAGAGAAGGGCCCAAACCGATCGCTCTATATCGTGGCGAGCTAATTCTTGTTGCAAACGGCTGTGATTTGAGGGTTAGGTCATTTACCGCTTATGATGTGAATGGATATCGTTTCCACACGACAAGCTACGAACATCAGGCGACCCAACCGAAGTACCACAAACAGCTTGCGTGCTAACGGTCGATAATAATGGGAATGAGTACCATGGCGAGTCGAAGAAATATACGAGCTTTTCATTTTATGGCCCCGCATCTTAAACCCGTGATATTCAAATGTCATTGGTTCGACCACGAATGTACTAAACGTACACCGGCAATTGGGCTAGTCGAAGTTCGACCAGATTCCGTGTATCCACGATCCGATATATACATTGTGGCTCAACAGGCCGTGCAGGTTTATTACCTGCCATATGCCTGCCAAAACAAAGATTATCTTAAGGGTTTGGAGGTTGTGCAGAAGGTAGCGCCGCATGGTAAACTACCCGTCCCAAATGATGAAGATTATAACTTGATCAACCCAATCACATATGAGGGAGAGTTCTATCAAGAAGAGGGTCTGCCAGGGAGTTTTGTGATAGACCTATTTGGAGATATAGGAATGGAAGTAGATGATGAAATGTCCGATGATGATGACGGCGGCGACGTTGAGGTGTTCGACTTGAAGGACATAGAAATGCTAGGCAGATTGAGCACGGTCAATGAAGGCAACAATCCTAGTTCAGATTCTCTTAGTGATTTCGACAATGTTGACAGCGATGACGAAGCGGAGAAACGCTCCAAATGGACGATGATCCCGATTACTTCTAATACATGTAATACTATGTTATTTTGTTTTTTACTTTGTAATTATATCTTATTTATATTTTGATTACAATGCATGTAAATCTAATTATGCCTTGTTTATGTTTTGATTACAGGTGATCGAACAAAGATGGCGGGGAGGTCGGAGGTCGTGGGAGGTCGTGGAGGTCGCGGAGGTCGACGACCCCGAGAGGTCGTCCGTGCCTTGACCGGGATTTACAACCCGGGCGAAGACAAAGCCGACGGAGCAGGCGGAGGGTTCACGCAGGCGGCCTCCTCGTGTCGGGAGGCCTCGGCTCCCACGCCCGGCCCGAGGTGGAGGAGGAGGGGCGCCGGACGAGCTGGAGCGAGGGGGACCCACGGGGCGGGGGCGCCGCCGCCCCCCCGGCAGTCACCGGCGGCGGGGAGGACGCGTCTGGTGGCTCCAACCTCCGGTGGGGTTCGGACTTCGGCGGCGGCAAAGGGCTGCGAAGGTCTACTTGCGAGGCCCCTCACGACTCCCTCGAGGCTCCGCTCCATCACAACCGCCCCGTGATTCGCCCCTCAAGGGACAAGGTAAGTAGATTTAGATCGTACTTCATTGCCTTCATTATGCCTACTTCATGTCTTCATTATGCCTGCTTCGAGTGAAACTAATATCGTGTCTTCATTATGCGGGAGGATGGATCGTTGTGTCGGCGGTGACTCACGCAAGCCCGCCCGGCATCATCGGGTTCTTGTCGCGGCGGCACTACCCCGGCGTCGTCCACGTACCACGGGCGTCTGGGGGCGGCCGCTGCTGGCTTGACCTACTACCAAGGAGAAGACTCGGACTACACCCACATGGCGAGCGGGTGCTCACGGAGTTTTGGGTAACTCGCCCTCGCGCACAAAGCCTTTTCTCAATACATCGCATTCTTGAAACCATGAATTTGATATCGTATTTGTATGCGGAAACTTCTTCAAATGCGAGGAAGGACGGAGAGGTGCTAAATTTGCAAGGGTACTTGAGAACGCCCGCAAAAAAACTTCGTCACCGATATGCTTTTCGGATCGAAAGCACCGTGCCATCATAAACTACCATGCAACGGTCTTTGGGTCGAAAAAGTATCAAAGGAGGATGCAAGGACTATGATGTTGACCCGCGAACAGTTCTTGGAGGTACATGAACAACACTAAGCGGTGCTTGTTTTGAGATTTAATATAGTTATTAATGTGATCTTCTAATCCGACCTTTTTCATGACGTGTAGATGAAGCCGACTTGGTTCTGTGGCCATGGGGATTGCTTTGGGATCGGATCGTGGACAAGTGGTTCACGGAGGAGTGGCAAAAGGTGCACGAGGATGCCCGGGACCGGCGTTTGGTGATGCAAGGTCCATCACACCACCAAGGCGCCTGGAGCCTTCCCTGAGTACAAAGAATTATGGGTAAGCGCTTTTCTTTGTTAAGCTCAATCTTATTTTATCGTCGTTCCGGCTCACTAATCCTCTTCCTTTGTTTCTCACGGTGAAGACACTTCCAGGCATGACTGCGGCGGCCCGCGGGCCTTACGCATGTCGCACAAGAAGAGGGCCGCCTCGGCGTTTCCTATGGCGTCAACGACCCTCGGCAGAGGCGTCACGGCAACTCCGGTGTGGGCCAACGGATCGTTGAGTACATGGCGGCGACTTCGGCGAAAATATGGGGAGGACTACGATCCGGGCACCCATGACATTGATACGGACATCGTCATGGCCACTTTTGGAGGCAAGAAGCACGGGAGGTTGGGGCGTCGCCCGACGGCATCATCGGCAGCTCCGGCTTGAGACTCTCCGACGTCCGAGCACGGAGGGCGGACACGGACCCGCCAATACGGCCCCGAGCAAGCGTGGCACGGGGCGTTTCGGTGCCCTTGAGGTGGAGGCCCGGCCCGGCTAGCCCAGCGGCTAGCAGAGGAAAGGAGGCGCCCGTCGGGAGGTGGAGGCCCGGCGGCGACAATGGCGGCCAAGTTCGAGGAACTTACTAGGTTCCTTGCCACGGCAATTGGATTGAGTCCGCCACCCGGGCTCCTAGGTCCGGTCGTTCCACGCCTGCAGACTCGCCATTCGGGTACTCCCGTGAGTATGATAGCAAAGAGTTTCGATTTTCGTTTCAAATAATCATGTCTAACACCCGCAACATTGTCATCTTTGCGCGCAAGGCTTCCACTCCGGGATCGGCGGGGTCGAATCACCACCGCGGTGCTCCAGTGTTGAGCAAGGCTTCCCGTCCCGAACCATCAAGTTCCACCTTTCCCACCCTTGCCGCCCGGTTTGCATGAACTTGTGAGACTCCCCGCGACTTGTCTGGATCATTTGTGGACTTGTTTCTCTTGTGAACTTGATGTTGGACTTGTGGACATGATGTTGGACTTGTGAGACTTCGATGTAGACTTGTGCAACTTGTTTTTATGTGATATATCGTTGTGTTTCATGTGCGGATGTGTGCAATGCGATATATATATGTTACGTGATTGAATGGATGAGATATATATTATACATGTGTTTGTTTGTCAAGGGGGAAAGCGAAAACAAAAAAAAATAACATTTTTGAGGGGCTTCGCCGGCGCGTTGCTTTCGGCGAAGGAGGCTTTGCCGACCGCCCTGCGCAAATTGCGATCGGCAAAAGGCGGGAAAAAATGGCGGCCGCGGCCACATTCCCGGCTTCACCGGCCGTTATCGCCAAGACGGTCGGCGAAGGTAACTCCTTCGCCGAGCATCAAGGCGGTGGGCGGTCGGCGAAGATTTAAAAAATCAGATTTGCCGAGCACCTACATGGGCGGTTGTCGGCGACGATTTTTTTTAAAAATAAAAATAAACCTTTGCCGACCGCCCCTAGGCGCACGGGTCGGCAAAAAAAAAAAAAAAGAACGTCTTCGCCGCCGCCCCCTCGAGGAGGCGGTCGGCGAAGATGGCGTAACGGACGTCGACCCGGTGCTCCGTTAACGGCTACTTTTCTTCGCCGGCGTCGTTTTTGGTAGTCGGCGAAGGCTACGCCGAGAGGTGGTATTTTGGGTGGTCGGCAAATCTCTTATGCCGACCAAAATTCCCGACAGGTCTTCGCCGCAAACGGGTCGGGCGACGCCATCGACCGTTTTCTTTGCCTTCGCCGACCGCCCGACCGCCGGCGGAAGGACCGCTTCCCTCGTAGTGTGCATGCTAATGGCATGAGTCACTTTGTGCGTGCGAGAGGGTGCGCTTGCTGGACGCTGACGGCCGAGCGACAAAGCGTCGGCGTATCGCGGCACGGTACCTTAGGGCCGTGCTCCGGCAGGGCGTGGGGTACCGACCTCAAGGTCGGCTCCACGTCGAGAGGTCATCGCCGGCGTCTCAACGACAGCTGGCCGCCGCAAGACATCTTGGCGAGAGGTGCCCAACCGTGGTTAACGTCACCACGTTCTCGGGCTGCTATGCCGTCGGGTTTGTCTTCCGCGGGCGGCTCACCCTGGTGGGGCTGCCGTCCGCTCTGCTCATCATCCCCGGCTTCCTCGGCGCCGTGCCCTCATCGGCCTCGCCGACGCCGGATCGGGGGGGGCAGTACACGCACCGGCGCCATCGCCCGAAAGCAGGCCGTCTCGCCGGTGCGCGACCGTCTACTCGTTAAGTGGCCGAGGCACCACCATGGCGCAGTTCTCCGCCCGGGCCGAGGAGTCCGCGAGGCTCGGTATCAGCGAGGGCTCGCCAAAGCGTCGCCCTCGCAGCAACGGCATCACCCTACGCCATCTTTGCCTTCGCGTCTGGGCGAGTGCGGCAGCGGCCTCGTCATGTACCACGGGCTACCAGGGCGGCACCGTCTTTGCCGTCACCGCAGCCATGCGTTGGAGGAATATGCGTAACACTAGCTAGCTGCAAACCTAAGCGTGTTTTTTTGTTTGTAAGGCCAGTTTCAATGGAACGTTTCACCTCCCGGTTTCCAAGATCACGAAACTTTGGTATGAAATAAGTTTTCCCTCAATGCACAGTTTCATTGCATCATAAGCTCATAGATCCCACAATCTCTCTTTTATTGCACGGTTTCATTGCACGTTCCATGGTGAAACACTATTTCTGTCTCAATGGGGATTTCACCCCGTTCGGCGTGTACCCAAAGGTTTCACCATATTGAAACTTTTTTTTTTTTACTCTCCTGGCCGTTTCATGCAAAAAGTAGAGTTTACTATTGTGACGTTGTATTTAATGTGCATAAAATACTCCTAAAACCTCACTGAGACTGACTGTATGCCATTAACGAACCATATATATCCAAGTGCAGAGCGCTGGGGTCCGGGCTGTCAACATCAAGTACTTCTGGAGGCAAAGTGCAGCGCGGGAGAGGATCAGGGAGGTGATCCGGCGGGTGCCCAAGATCGACTCGGAGAGTCAAACCGGGCGAGGAGTTAGCCGATGTCGCCGGTGAGGTGGAATTCAAGAACGTGGAGTTCTCCTACCCGTCGCGACCGCGGGGGCCCGATCTTCGTGAGCTTCAACCTGCGCGTGCGGCGGGGCGCACGGTGGCGTTGGTGGGCGGCAGTGGGTCCGGGAAGTCGACGGTGATCGGCGCTGCTTGAGCGCTTCGACCCGGCGGCGGGGAGGTGACCCTGGATGGCGTGGACATCCGGCGGCTGCGGCTCAAGTGGCTGCGCGGCGCAGATGGGGCTCGTCAGCCAGGAGCCGGCGCTGTTCGCGACGTCGATCCGGAGAACAACCTGTTCGGCAAGGAGGACGCCACGGAGGAGGAGATCGTCGCTGCGGCAAAGGCTGCCAACGCCCATAACTTCATCTCCCAGTTGCCGCAGGGCTACGATACACAGGTAACGATATATATAAATACCAACTTGGTTCACGTTTGCGTTGCTATGGGCCACGTAAACTTCTATACTAAAAACACACATATCACACAACATGTTAAATATACCAATGTTAAAGTGATATATTAAATTGCAAAGTTCCTGAAATTACCAGAGTCATAGAAAATAAGTATGTAATGTATGGTATCTAATAACTATCACAAAAATTTAGATTTTTAGAGAAGAGAGTCTCCTCTAACTTTGAAAATAAGGAGGTGCCAAGCTTCAACCCAAGTCAGACAGGAAAGACCCGGAGCAAATAAGTATCATCATATTATATATATTTAAGGGCATAAATATGTAATTCTCTCATAGTTTTACTCAAGCTTGCGATGTTTTTACTCTCCAAAAAATTGGAATAACTATTATAATTTGGAATGAGGGAAGTATATGAGATCTTGATTCTTGGATGTATATACCACTGAACACATTCACCTAAAGTAGTCTGAAGCGAGCTTTGATATTCTAAAAGAAGTCTTTAGATGTCAAAATGTTATATAGTCGTAATTATAATGCTAATTACTAACCAATTTATATCTATATCTAGCACTGAAGAGAAATGTTTTCTCTCTTTGGTCCGTCATAGCTTAAGAGCTTCGAACCGAATTCGGACGGGAGAGACCCGGAGCAAATAAGTATCATCAAAGTATTACATATTTAATGCATAAATATGTAGTTCTCTCATAATTTTGCTCAAGCTTGCGATGTTTTTACTCTCCAAGAAAATTAGAAGAACTTATAATTTGGAATGAGGGAAGTTTATGAGATCCTGATTCTTCCATGTACATACCACTGAACACATTCACCTAAAGTAGTCTGAAACGAGCTTTGATTTTTTTAAAAGAACTCTTTTCGAGGACAAAATGTTATATAGTTGTAATTATAATGCTAATTACTAACCAAATTTATATCTATATCTAGCACCGAAGAGAAATGTTTTCTCTCTTTGGCCCGTCATAGCTTAAGCATCGCGTCCTCCCTGCGTATGTCACCTTCATTTCCCACCTCTCTTCCTCCCACCTAGCCTCGCCCGGCGCATCCATGCCTGCGCCGGAGAGGGAGAAAAAGCCAAATCTGATGTGCTTAGAAGAGAAGAGTGACCACGGGGAGGCAGATCGACCAGCGGTGGGCCAAAGGGGCCCTAGCAGTGATAGAGGTGGCTAGGCCAGGGAGGGGCAGGGCCACCATAGACCACTGGACCTAGCCACAATGGGAGGGGGAAGGGGAAGAAGGTGTGGTGGCCAGTGGCAGGGCCCTGTAGGAGGGCGGGAGGTGGGCGGCACAGCCGCGCTGGTTAGGAACGGCGGGTGAGGAAGACAGAGGTGGACACACAATGTGGAAGATGAACAAGGTGCCACGATTCCTAGTGTGCGACGGTCACGCTTTAACCGTGCCTATCGCTTACTCCCAAATCCCTCTCTTTTGTCGCTCGCTCCCCCACGTACTCTTTTCACTTTCGAGGTAATTTCTCATTTCACCCCTCTTCCTTGACTACCAAACCTGGGTTGATGCGCATTGCGATATGAATTGAGGCTGCAGGAGCATGTAACTTGTGGTTACCGATGCCTAAGCGGAACCGATGCGCCGAGCCAACGGTCAAGAGGTCACATATATCCACAATACATGCAAAAGAATAAGTAGCCTAGTGGTTACAAGAACGTTAATAGTATCTCAGATCTTGGGTTTGACTCCATACGAGCAAATATTCAAGGATTTAACAATGCAAATCGACCACAAAATCCACATTCACACCTCCAGTTGGAGCCAATGAACGCCTTATTGCCGCATGGAGAGTAGGAGGACACTACAAGAATCCTGCTAACCTGTGATGATTTGTTTTACCATATGCGCCATATACATGCAACAAAGCAATTTAATTAGCAAATCATCTTTTGGGTTTGATTATGCTTACAATCACATTTTCAATTTTTCTTCGCACTAAACATTATAGTGGGCCTATTGTTTTGGGCTAAACAAAGTATGAAGAACTTAAAATCATACATTGTGACTGTCCTGATAAAACTGTCACGAGTTTGCGAGACGAGAATATCCACTGGGCTCATCCGTGACGAAAAACAAAATATCATCACGAATTACGTCCATCAGTGACATGAGCTGCCTGGCACCAGATGAAGGGAAGGCTGAGAGGTGAATTGAGGAGCAAAGTATAAATTATCTGTTAAGCTTGCAAATGTTACCTTGCCACAGCCAACCGGGCTTATTATTATTTTTTGTTTCTATATAAGTTATAGACGGTTACAACTTCTATGTGCTATCTCTACATGAAACTTGTTCATTTTACCTTGTAATTAGATGTCTTGTTTCTTCTATAAATATAGTTGTCATACATGGAAACTAACCATGCATTGAGGAAAAACAGGTTGGCCAGCATGGTGTCCAAATATCTGGAGGACAGAAGCAAAGGCTTGCTATTGCCAGAGCAATCATAAAGTCACCTAAGATCCTCCTACTTGATGAAGCCACCAGTGCACTGGACACTAATTCAGAATGCGTCGTGCAAGAGGCGCTTGAGCTGGCCTCCATGGGTCGAACTACTATTGTCATCGCTCATCGGCTATCCACCATCCGAAATGTGGATATCATTGCTGTCATGCAGTCTGGTGAGGTCAAGGAGTTGGGATCCCATGAAGATCTCATTGCCAATCAGAATGGCCTCTACTCATCTCTTTGTACACCTTCAGCAGAACAAAATGTCAATCGATACTGACGAGGTTATTGAAATTGGAAGTCCATCTGTTATGCATCAATCAATAAGCCATGGTATGAGCAGGACATCATCGACAACAAGCAAGTCAACATTAACACGATCTATGGGCATTATTGAAGATGGTGAAAATATCAAGAAAACAAAGCTTCCAGTACCATCTTTCATGAGGTTGCTGATGCTTAATGCACCAGAGTGGAAGCATGCGTTGATGGGAAGCTTTAGTGCAATTGTGTTGGGAGGCATACATCCTGTGTATGCATATGCTGCAGGGAGTATGATCTCCATCTACTTCTCGATAGATCATAAAAAGATCAAGGATGAAACTAGAATCTACGCAATCTTATTTGTTGGTCTTACAGTGCTCACATTCTTGATCAATATTGTGCTACAATACAACTTTGGTGCCATGGGGAATACCTCACTAAAAGGATAAGAGAAAAGATGCTTTCAAAAATCCTCACTTTTGAGATTGGGTGGTTCGACCGCAACGAGAACTCTAGTGGTGCTATATGTGCACAACTTGCCAAGGATGCTAACATTGTAAGTTTCCAAATTCAAAAAAGAAGAAGCTTATGATCAGTTCCAAAAGAATAATGCTTGACCAAAAATGGTATCTCTGTTTTTGTAGGTGAGGTCACTTGTTGGTGATAGGATGTCCCTCGTCATCCAAACAGTTTCTACAGTGCTTATTGCCTGCATCATGGGTCTAGTGATCTCTTGGCGTTTTGGCACTTGTGATGATAGCATTTCAACCCATTGTCATTATGAGCTTTTATGCTCGTCTTGTCTTACTAAAGAGCATGTCCAAGAAATCAATACATGCACAATCTGAGTGTTGCAAGCTTGTTGTTGAGGCTGTCTCTAATCTTCGTACGGTAACTGCTTTTTCATCGCAGGGCCACATAATGCGCCTCTTTGAACAAGCGCAGGAAGGCCCGTGCAAGGAAAATATTCGACAATCATGGTTTGCTGGTCTCGGCCTTAGTGTCTCCATGAGCCTTTTGAGATGTCTTTGGGCCCTCACCTTGTGGTACGGTGGCATACTCATGGCTAATCACCACATTACTTCCAAGGCCCTATTTCAAACTTTCTTAATTTTAATAAGCACAGGACGTGTGATAGCGGATGCGGCTAGTACGACAACTGACCTAGCCAAGGGAGCCGATGCAGTCACCTCTGTGTTTGCCATTCTAGACAGGGAGACAAAAATTGACCCTGACAACCTGGAGGGATATAAACCAGAGAAGCTAAAAGGCAAGGTGGACATTAGAGAGATTGAATTTGCATATCCATCAAGGCCAGATGTGATAATCTTTAAAAGATTCTCCTTGAGCATCGAGCCAGGTAAGTCAACTGCTCTTGTTGGGCAAAGTGGTTCTGGCAAATCAACCATCATTGGTCTTATAGAGCGATTCTATGACCCATCTATGGGGGCTGTAGAAATTGATGGTAGAGACATCAAAACATACAACATTCGATCCCTGCGAAAACATATTGGGTTGGTCAGCCAAGAGCCAACATTGTTTGAAGGCACCATCAGAGAGAATATTTTGTATGGCACAGAAACAGCCAGTGAGGAAGAAATTGAGAATGCAGCAACGAGTGCTAATGCACATGACTTCATCAGCAGCCTCAAGGATGGATATGGGACATGGTGTGGTGAGCGAGGTGTTCAATTGTCAGGAGGCCAGAAGCAGCGCATTGCAATTGCCCGTGCAATCCTAAAGAACCCTGCCATCTTGCTACTGGATGAAGCTACAAGTGCATTGGACAGTCACTCTGAGAATGTTGTGCAGGATGCACTGGACCGGCTATTAGTTGGAAGGACAAGTGTAGTGGTGGCACATAGGCTCAGCACCATCCAAAACTGTGATGTAATCATTGTACTTGAGAATGGGATTGTTCAAGAGTCAGGCACACATGCATTCCTTATGGCCAAAGGTTCCACCGGAACATACTTTGGAATGGTTAGTTTGCAACAATGAGGAAGCCGCCAGATAGATTATGTATGACAATATAGCATCACTTTGTAATCTTGTTGTCCAATTAAACTGGGTAACCATTTTATTTTAATATAATTATCCAGCAAGATTGTTCGACAAAAAGCAAAATTCTATGACACAGAAATGATAGTAGTGCCGAGAAGCCAAAGCTTCCGGTCCGTCATTCAGAAGGTTACTGAAGGACCGGAAACGGCGACCAGAGGGGGGTGAATGGGAGCCGATTTTCCCTTTTCAAGTTTGGTCATCGGCTCAACCCCGAAGCTCGAGACAAACTCAAACGAGGGAAGAGTAACACACGTGCTAACTAGTAGCAAGATGTTACACGCAAAGCGTTGGGCACACTGAATTCAGCGAGACAAGCAGAAATCAAATCAGAGCTCACACGCGCAAGCTGGAGACAAAACAACGCTCTCTTTCTACCAGCGAGAACTGGACATCGCTGTAATTTAGCGGACACCTGCAGAACACACACTCAGAAGAAAAGAGCTGGATTTGCTCGGCACTCGAAGGTGCACGGCCTACCAGCAGCTCGAACGAGCCAGACTTCCCTCAAACCGAAGAACTAGCTGACCTGCACACAAGAGCAAATCAAACGCTCGGGTGGAGGAACAGCTCTCCACACGCGAGCCCACTGGACTCCATCACGATGCTAGGCAAACTGCTATCGTGCAAACCAAAAACAAGTGAATAAACAAATCCAATGATTAAACACTAATTGAAACTAGTAGCTCACGGATGCACAAGAAAGCAAATAGCACTCAATTTTGCAGCACGCATAAGAAAAAGCAAGAGCAAGTAGGCACGGGTCTGCTCGTGCTGTGCAGGGCAAGATCGGATCAGGACAAGAACAGATATCAAAGAAGTAGGACAACCTGGGCACGAGCGAGCATCCTCTCGATGCTGAAATTGCCGCTTGGGCAAGCTGCTTACTGCCTGAATCAAAACCGGACACCACCGAACGGAAACCAAAGTCACACATCCATGAAAAGGAGAGCAGTCGGTTCTTGCTGCTTTCGTCGCTGGGGACAAACCGGCCAGAGCCACCGGCGTCAACGAACAACGCCGCTCTCAACGAGCATGCACAGCACCAAGGTGCTCTGCGCTTGTGGCGCTGCTGCTGACTGACGACGCAAAGATCGAAGTAAAGAACAGAGCCCCGACGGCAAGAACGCAGAGAAAAAAGCGCAGACAAAATTAACTGAAGAAACGAACTAAAACTCCATAGATCGAGCCCAAATTTCACACAGAAGAAATTTACCTTGGGACAAAGCTGATTCCCAAAAATCTCCGCCTGGGATTAACTCGAACTCCTGAAAACTTAGATCACAGCCATGGCGAAAATAGGAGAAAATGAAGAACAGTGAAACAAAAAATCACAGCTTCAAAGAGATAAAGCCCGGAGGGCACAGGCAGCTTTGGGGCCCTTCCCCACTCAAAATCACAGATTCACAAGTGGACGAATTTCAGCTACGAATTTCACCTCAATTGACCTCTCTCACAATAACCCTAGCTAGAAGGGGAAAAACGAAAATGAAAGAGGCCAAGAGGGAGGAGGCCGTCATCCTCCACATATACCAAATCTCTTTTTCCCAAACTACCCCTGATATACATATGGGCCGAACTAATAACCCTAAGGTTAATTTAGTCCCACTGAATAATTTGATCCGACGACCGGGCCGCGCCTCCTCATCTGCAGCCTTGCTCCAAGCAATCTCCCGTGATGCCGCCACGCCGCCCTTCCGGCCCACCGGAACGCCCGGGTTTTGAGGCCCAAACCCGTGAAACCCGTCGATGGTTTTGAGGCTCAAACCACCAAACCCGCACCGTGGTTTTGAGGCCCAAACCACGAAACCCGCTACGATGGTTTTGAGGACAAACCACCAAACCTCCTCGACACGCGTGTCATCGCTGCCTTGACCGCCTCGAAGTCGCCAAGTCATTCGAGCTCCCCCTCCCGCCTCGTCGCGCCGCCTTGACCCGACGACACCGTCCCGCCACGCCCTCTTGCATTCGCCGATGTCCCGTGATGCCCGCCACCATGGCTAGCCACCCGGGCGATCCGGTCCCTCGGTCCAAGCCTCACGTCCGTCCCTTCACCTCCGCGGTCCGTCCGGCCCGCAAGACGCCCTCCTGGCCCCCTTCACCTCGCCCGTCGGCTACCATCTCCGAGCTCCACACCTGTACAACACGAACCAAGAGATACGCCTTCGACACACTCCACGTGTGCCGGTGAACATAGCCAAGCATAAAAGATAAACAAAAATAGAAGTAAAATGTTGACCGGTGACAATCACTCAATCACAAAACTAAACACATGTGACCCAAATCAACCATGTGTTCGCAATCTCCCCTTGATGAGTGCATTGTCAACATTCAACACAAAGACATAAGAAGGTAGAAGATAGCACATCCAAGTGACACAAGCTAGACAAAAGCTAAGACAAAATTATTGGATAGCAAACATGGAGCAAAAACTTGGTTCCCAAAGACATGGGCAAAAGGCTCGATACAACCAAGTTAAATGCATGCCTAGTCCTCAAGAAGAGGTAGAACAGGCTCAACACCACTAGCACAGCCCAAACCAATTACTTTCACACACAAACAGCTAGACCCTCAAGACAGAGGCAAAAGGCTCAACACATCTAGCTCAAAGTGCTACTCTCCCTGGACAAATGCAAATACTATCTTTTTGTATCTTTCTCCCCTTGTTGGCAAATACACTAATCAAGCTATGAAATGCATGAAAATGCAATGAGGGAGCTTCAAGTTTATAGCAATCCAAATGAGAAGATGCTCTAGGTAGAGTCATGGCAACAAAATCAAGTGCTTAATTCGATGCTCAAACCGATCAAGAGATATGAAATATGACTTGAAAGCATTTTGATTCAGGTTTTAAGCATTTCGAAAAGGTGTCCACCACAAAGAATAGCACATAGCACAAGCTAGAAATCTACCAAGTGCTACACATGTATATCAAGTGAACTACCCCACGCAAAGTTTATACTTCATGCAAAAACAGAGCCAACACTTGTCAAGTTTTCAAGTTATCTGGAGTTGCAAATTTACAAGCATTGACAAAGCATGTTAAGCAGTGGTTATCCACAACCGTCGACCTTTACTAATCAACCATGTCAAGCTTCTATGCGTGTGAGCAATCGAAGCTTAAGACAATGGTCCGGGTCAAACACTACCAAGCTCAGGTTCAACTCAAGTGCAATGAGCAAAGCAGCCCCAAGACTTGGATGTGGGACGATATGGACCCATCTCGATCTTTTTTCCATACACTTAGCTTAGATTTTAGATTTTAGCGGATAAAAGCATGTGGTCATCTAAGCAAGTGTATAACTCAAAGGCATGAGACATAGTTACCTAGCATACATGATAAGCACAAAGGATCTCAACAACTTAAACATGCTAGAACTATCTCAATGGTGAACATTTTGCAAGATTCATAGTTGTTAAGCGAGTTCACATGAAAAACAGCTTTGCTCATAACATATATCAATTAAGCAGAAAGAGCACAAGCTATAAGCACCAACATGTAGTTGTTACACTAAACGAGCATAGTCTCATTGATCAATATAAACAAGAAGCTTAAAGTGCAATAGTGTACATGATGAATGCAATATGATACAAGATGATGCATAAAGCAAAAGCAAACCTAAAGCTACAACTGTACATCAGCTATAAAACTACCCCTCAAAAAGGAGAGCAAACTCCCAACTCCCCTCAACCAAAGACACCTAGCAAAAGAAAACTAGAAAACAAAAGGGTACAGAGGCTAGCATGGCATATAATACATAAGATAACACATGCTAAAAAGGATATAAGAGCATGATACAAGTATAATACATGCAAGCAATATACAAGTGAGCAAATGAACAACTATCTCATAGCACAAGTAGAGAAATCATGAATGTACAAGGCATGAGTGTATATGATAGCTCACAGACTGTGTGTAGGTGTCACAATAAGGCACATGCCTCTTGGAGGCCATCAAAGTGGTGTAGACAAATCATCGGTCTTGATCACACCACGACAAAGAATCAAGTTCCACCAAGCACGTGTTCTCCACCCCATGTCCTCATACCTACACATAAGAGGACAAAAGAAACCCAAGTCTTGGATCCCAAAGGGTTAACAAGCATAAACTTGGAAACTCAAGACTTGATCACCTACATCATTGAAAAACATGGGATGAGCAAATGGCACAACATCAAGTTAGTATACTTTCGTGAGAATACCAATGTTGACCATTTTGCCTGAGATAAGCATTAGGCAAAACAAACATTCCATGACCCTTCTTCCCAAAGCGCTCACCACGCACAACAAAGTGTGGTGCACTCCTCCTATCAAACTCAAAGCTCCCAAAGCGAGGAACACCTTCCACTCTCGGGAGCACGACCACCACGGGTCTCACAAACGTGGTCTAGCCATCCGAGGCCTCCTACGCCAAGAAACCGCCTCTGAACCGACCGCACACCCCTCTCATACATGCCAAGGGGTGGGTGATACAAGTCACGGTTCTCAAACTCAACTTGACGCCTAGCATCCCTCTTCCTCCTAAAGCAAAACTCAAAACAAGTGACCATCTCTCCGGCAAGACTCACAAAGGATACCTCACCTCTCTCTTGGGTGGTTGTTGGTTCACTCTCTTGGGTGGATGGTTCACTCTTGTTGTGGCCTTAGCTCTAGGAAGGGTTTCCTCGGGGATCTTGGGCAAAGTGTCAAGTGGGTTTCCCGAGGTGGTTTGGTTTTGGAAGCCATACTTGTTTGGGAAGTGGAGTCTTTGGGGTCTCTTGGAGAATGCCATTTTGCACAATGGGCTTGGTAGGCTCAAGTGGGTTGATCTTGGTCAACTTAGGAGTGTTTGTGGGTTTCTCACTTTCGGGCTCAAACCACTACCTTGACCAACCTTGCCATAGATTACTTTTACCCTTCCCACCTATTGCAAAGCCTAATCCCCGTTGTGTCACCCCCCTCTTGAACTCGACTCATCATCATGCCAAGTCGTGGCTCTCCACTAGACACCCAACTCGGGGCCGGGCGAAGGCACTTGTTCTCCTCTTTGACTCTCCCTTGTCATGCCTACAAGACATGACCTCCATCTCCAAAGCTTCACACTTAGCACACTTCAGCACGGTGCTATATCGAGCTGGCCTTCTCAAGCATAGCAAGCTTGGCAGCCTTCTCGCCAACTCGGTTGCAAACTCGACAAGACTTGCATGCACTCAACAACATAGGCTTAGCCTTCAAATCCACGCGTGCTCATCTAGCAAAGCAGAGTACTTGGATTGTAAAGACATGATGCTAGACATATGCATAGCACATGAGTCACACTCAGTCTCCTCAGACACATCCGTAGGCTTCCTAAGCAACTCTAACTCCACCATAGACATTTCCCACTTCTCCTTAAACTCCTTCCTCTCCTTAGCTGCTCGCTTAAGCAACTTCTCTTGACACACAAGCGCATGGCCCAAAGACTCAACTTCATCGAGAGGGATTCGATAGTGGGTGATACCTCAAGAGAAGAGTCGCCGCCATGGGGCTTGGAGTTGTCGGCCGCACCTCCGCCGAGGGCCATGGTGCAAAAGCCCCCTGCATTTGGAGTTGGCGACGAAACAAAGTCCATTTAGCTTGTCCTCAATCTTGCGCCGGGCCCTCGCCGCTAGAGGAAGCTTACTGTCGGAATGATCGTTGTCGAGGTCGCCGAGGGAGGCAAAGAAGGCTTGCTTGTTCTCCTTGGCACGCTTGAGGTACTTCTTCTTTATCGCCTCCTTGTCGAAGCCCTTCTTAGAGTTGTGCTTGCCGACGTGTACTGCGCTTGTTCTTGCGCTTGTCGAGTCGCGCTTGTCGAAGGAGTAGTACTTCCGGGAGTACTTGTCCTTGTTCTTCTTGGGGCACGTGCGCGATGAAGTGGTCCCGATCGCCACACTCGAAGCATCCGCCCTTGGGAGCACCGCCACGCCGAACCCGTTCAAGCGGTTGTGGAACGCGAGAATCGGCCGATGATGACGAGCCGCCTTTGTCATCCCCAAGGCACTCCATTTGCTCCTCTGTCATAGACACCAAAAGAAGACAAGGCAAACGAGATACGGATGGGTTAGCGTAAGAACCGAACTGCCCTTACCCGAGACGAGTGCAACGTTCGGCCGCCAGATGGGTTCTTGAGCCGCTGGATCTCGGGGCCTCGATCTCGAAGGACTTGAGCTTGTTGTAAAGCTCATCGGATGTGAGGGTGTCGTAGTTAGCGTACTCCATGATCGCGACACCTTCACGCCCCACACCTTCCGATCTAGAGCGCATAAGAGCCTCATCGCCTTCTCGTGCTCATCAAGCCTCCGACGGCTTGTTCGGTCCGCTTGTTGCAGATCGTCCGAAACCTAGCAAAGAGAGAATCGATGGCCTCGCCCATCAAAATTTGGATTAGGTTATTGTACTCTCTCTTGTAGGTCTCATATAGGCGGGCCTTCACTTGTGGGGTTCCCCCGTGGTAACTCTCAAGCGTTCTCCACACCTCACGAGCGGTCTCACAAGTGGCAACTCTCTCTCAAACTCGGTGTCTTTGAGGCTAGAGAACAAAACACTCCTCGCCGGGTTGTTGGCATTGTGTTGGGCTATTTGTTCCTGTTGGTGTTTCTTAACGCACACGTATAAATCCGCAAGCGCAAGGGAAATACCGCCAGCACTTCACCCGTGGTGGTGCTATCGTGATTTTCCATTGCATCTTATCATCGCCTACCGCTATTCGTGCTTATGTCAACCTAAGGCAAAGGGTTTGTTTTCCAAGAGTAGCAAGGTATCTATAGGCTAAGTTTTCTAGGCAGTGATTCCTAAAAGTCTGTTGTCTACTCACTTCGGGCACCGCCCACGCCCCAAAGGACGTTGTCCGGGCAATTAGCTCTCTGACGCAAATTAACGGGGATTTCAAAGGGACGGACAAGGCTTGTCACAACCAAGCCGCCACCCTCTCAACCGTGGGATGCACCGCAAAAGGTAGGTGAACGCTAGTCCAAACACCACGTTTGCACTATTGGTCACAGCTTCTTGATGTTGGCCAAGGTTCCCCTGGCAAAGAGTCCCTCCACCAAGAACTAACGTGAAACGATCTACCAATCCCGCAAGTCTACAAATAACTAGAAATGTGCAATAGAAATTAAATAGCTGCAAGATAATCACAAAGACTCCTTACCAAAGTGTAAGTAGTTTGCAGAGGTACAAGCTTGCTGGGCGGGAACCGACAAGTCCGCACTCAGCCCTCCTAGGAATAGCGGAACACCGAGGGCTTAACCGGCAACTCCGTAGAAAGAACCAAGCTTCTTTCTAGCCTTTCCCTCTCTCACTCTCTAGAATTGGGAGATAGAATAGAAGAAGTAGAAGAAGAAGAAGATCTAATTCTACTCTCTTGCACAAGTGGACTGGTTTCTCCTTTGTAAATTGTGTTGTTTTTGAGAGGGGAGAGAGGGTCTATTTATACATAAGGGGAGGGACCTAAGTGCTAAAAACCACCCAAACCGACCTAGGAAAACCTTCCATGTACAACCAAACCGACCATCCCACGCCGGTTTCATCAGTTTTGGAAGGTAACAAACCGCCGGCCGAAGATGGGCGCGAACCGCTTTGGCGAGGGTGCGGCCGCATTTTGGGGTGCGCTACAAGCACCCGCCAGTCCCTTCGCCCGAGCCGGCAGGTCGGGCCACCTTTGCTCAAAAGTTGTGTGGTGGTCCGCGCCCCGCCCGGTTTTGAACGTTTTGTTGGAATTCTTGTTTGGGCTTGCCATTTGCTCCTTTGGGCCTTTTTCTCTTTGTTGATTTTATTTCTTTTTCTTTGTATTTTTGGCCCAAAGTGATCATCCATGAGTTTGTACCTGCAAGTCCAAATAAACACCAAAACTTTGGAATATGTTAGTTAAAATGCCTATTTCTAGGTTGTTTTGGTGTTGTGTTGACGGTATTTAAATAGTCGTTAGTTACCGCCAACAAACTCCCCCACACTTAGCCCTTTACTTGTCCTCGAAAGTGAAGGCACAGGGACTAAAGTGGTTTTATCCCAAGATGTAAGCTTGCATACATGTTATTCCAAGCCTTACCTGCCTTATGAGCATTTTTCCACCCTTTATTACCTTTCATCGTAGAAGGGCTTTTTAGCTTTTCTCAAAGCCTTGGGTGGTTGCCGATAGAATGGTTATAACGTAAATGCTTATCATTCATCCAATTGATCAACTTTTTATCCGGGGTTTTATTTAGATAAAAATTTTATTTTTCGAGAAAGCATGGGCTTTATTGCTATGAATATATATATATTTATTTATATACATATATATATATATATATATTTTTTGGAGAGGTGGGCTCTCTGCGCCGCCTTTTTGTCTTTTATTTCCTCTCTTTTTCTTTTTTTTTTTTTTTTAAAGATGTGGGCTCTACTCGCCCTTGGACACTTGCCCATTTTTCATCTCATTTTCTTTTCATCATTTTTTTTTAGCATAGCCCAAGACATTTCTCTTTTTTTCTCAATAATTTATTCCCGATGTTGAGTTTCTCTTTTGGACGAAATCATAACAAATCCATTTATACCATATCATATTGGGCAACAACTTAGACTAGATAGAGCATATGCAACCCACATGAATCGCTTTTTTTTTTAAGATAATTGTTTAAACAGAAACTTGGTATATTGGCGAGGAATAAAATGTATGCATGCCATGTATCAATTGGTAGATGAAGAGATGGAGTTTTGTTATTTTGGTTCAGGTTTTAGCATTTTTAAAGATAAATCACAAGTCAAATTTTAATTTTTAATAAATTACGTACCTTTGACTTGCGAACCTCCCCACACTTGTTTTTGTACCTATTTTTATTTTTTTTTTTTTGCACAAGGACAAAAACAAGTGGAGATATAGACAATAATATATAATAAAAAAACTTTATTGATTGAATTTAAATTGGGGCTTACACTTGAAGAAATTACAAAATGATTGGAAGGGAAAATACTTGAAAATTAAACTAGTGCGCGCCTAATTATTGATAAAGAGGTAGAGCACTTCTAAGCTGGCTGCGAAGAAGGGCGCTCTCTGATTAGCCGCTCTAGCGACCCTAGCTAGCTTAGTCTTGAAGTTTAGGCAAAAGAGTCTAGTTCCTTCCCGATGACGCTGTTCTCTAAATCTGCCTCTTCTACCTCCGAGGTTAAGGTTTTCACTAGCTAATTTAGAGAGTTTACTCTAGCGTTTAAGGTTGCTAGCGAAGGAACCTTAGAAACCGTGCTACTCCCGGCTGTTTTTAGCGTCAAAAACCCTCGAACGACTCTCGAAAACATTGGGAGCCTTCCCGGGTGCAGCACGGGGAACCCTCAAGGGGCCCTCACTACTCGAGCGACTCTCAACAACATTCGGGCCTTTCTAGGATTCGCCCGAGGGATACGTAATGGAGCACTTGGAGATGTCATTTTTGAGCGGCGTTGGCCTCTTCATAAGCCCCTTCCCACGCCCTCCCATTGGGCAAATCGACACCGACAACGGTATACGGGTAGCTGTAGTCGGAGGCGTGGAAGGAGGACGTGTCCGCCGAGGAAGTACGGACGCCCGGTTTGCCGGGCTCCTTCCTCTTAATGCCCGGTGCCCACCGTAGGATGAGGTGGGCGCCAAGAATACTCTTTGCGTGTCACGGATCTACCCATGGACACATGGTTGTTCCCTCCACTAGAAGAGTAGCGTGGGGGGGAGGGAGCACGGCAAGAGGGGCGACAGAGGGATGGTTCCACCTCGTCACTAGGAAAGATCGGGTCTTCCTCATTGAGAGAGCATAGTGAACGAGAGGAGTTGTAGAGGGTAAGAGCATGGCCAGCCATTGCAGCTGTGTTCTCCGACTTAGAAGAAGAGGATTTGAGAAGAGAAGAAGAGCAAGAAGGAGAGGTGTGAGGAAATGGAAAGGAGGAGGGTGGATTTTATAGGCCAAGCACTCCTCTCTATTCTAGCAGTAGATCTCGCAGAGCGCACCTCACCATAGCAAGTTTGGAGAAAGAGGAAGGAGATGGGCAAAATCTCACCTCGAACGGCGCCGCCGGTGTGGGGCGCTAGGTGGTGGTGCGCGCATCACCACCGTGTCGCCCCCCGGTCGAAATTTTGGCCACATTAGTTTCCTCTTCTCAAAAAGTTTCGAATCGTGGTGTGTGTTGCCCGAGAAACGCGTTTCCTTTCTTGCTGATCTCTAATTGATCCTCAAATTTAGAATTTGAATTTTATTTTATGCTTTGATTAATTTAGAAAGTTTATATTCTTGGTGTAGCAAATGACCAAAGATAAATTAAATATAAAATAAAGAAGATAAATAAGTAAGAACTTTATTTAAAAACAAAGTAAAAATATTTAGATAACTTTTTATGTTTTATTATTTATATAGATTTATTATTAAATAATTTTTTTTTTAGTTATGATATTTTTAATTATAAAATTATTATTTTATTTTATTTATTATTATATTTTTTTTTTTATATGCTGATCATTCTAAATTAATTCTCAAAGCATAAATCTATTCTATCGAGCTCTTGGTTAAGATCGTGTAATCGCTCGAAGAAAAGCTTAAGACGTTGACCGCTTTACCTTTTGTATCTCACCCACGTCATCTTGAATTGTGATTGCGCCGTGGTGGCGATATGTGTTGATGACGGTGTACGGTCCTTTCCATTTGCTTCTCGCCTTCCCTTCGCCGAATAATTTCACCCGAATTGAATAGGAGTACTTTTGTCTCCCGTGGTGAATTCTTTTGAGTTTGATGCGCCGGATCATGCCATCTTTTTGTGCGCTTTTGTAGAGCTTTTGCACCGTGGTACGCCTTCTCTCGCCATTCTTCTAGTTCGAGAGATTTGTCTCGACGGTTCTTTTCGGCGAGTCCGACGTCCATATTCCACTTCTTGATGGCCCAATGAGCTCGGTGTTCTAGCTCAACCAGTAAATGGCAAGTTTTGCCATAGACCACCGGTAAGGTGACATGCCGATGGGGGCTTTGTATGCTGTCCGATATGCCCGAGAGCATCGGGTAGCTTATTCTTCCAGCCCCTTCCCCATCTCGTTGACCGTCTTCAGATGTTCTTGATTTGTTTATTGAGGTCTCGGCTTGCCCCGCCGGTTTCTTGGATGATAGGAGGTAGCAATGTTGTGCAGTGTGCCTAGCTCTTTCGGGAATGCCCCGAATGACTTGTCCTTTGAAATGCGATCCTCCGATCATCGATTACCATGCGTGGCGCTCCAAAGCGCGAAGATGATTTCATGGAACATCTTGCGTGCATGCTTGCCATCACCGCTTCCGCACGATATTGCCTCTACCCACTTTGACACGTAGTCTCATCGCCACCGGGATGTACTTCGCAATCATGGGACTTACGAATGGCCCCATGTAGTCAATGCCCCACACATCAAATATTTCTATTTGAAGGTTGTAGTGTAAGGGCATTGCATCACGAGCCGTGATGTTCCCTCGTCTTCCGCGGTTGTAGCATCTTCTCGATGAATTCTTTAGGTAATCGTCGTACATCGTCGGCCCGAAGAATCCGCCTTTGCCAAATTTTGGCCTTGTGGTGCGAAAATACTCCCGGATGCCCTACAAAGAGGGAGATGCATGACATTTCTCGATGATCTGCATTCCTTCCTCCCTGGTACGCATCTTCTCGGCAAGCCGTCCGCGCACACCACAATGCATGTATGGGGTCATCCCATAGGTGCCGCCGCTCTCCATTTGGAGCTTCCGCTTGTTCTCCCTGTGGTACGTAACCCGCAACCATGTAATTCACAATGTTTTGCGTACCATGGGTTGAAGTGCGACACCTTGAGCAGCATGTCGTCGCCACGTAATCGTTGATAGGTGGTTCCTCGCATGTTAGTTACCTCGCATATACGCGACAAATGATCCGCAACCGTATTTTGTACTCCTTTTATCTTTTTTATTTCTATATCAAATTCTTGGAGTAGAAGAATCTAGCTTAATCAAAGGCGAGGTTTCGCATCCCTTTTGGTAAGAAGGTACTTAAGGGCAGCATGGTCTGTGTATAAACGATTATTTTTGCGCCCACTAAGTAGGATCGAAACTTCGATAGCAAAGACTACCGCCGGAGCTCTTTTTTCTGTTGTGGCGCAATTAAAGGCTCCTCTGTCGAGTTTTGCTAGCATATGCGATGGCGTGCTTTTTTGTCCTTGGTTTGACCCAAGACCGCACCAACAAATAAAATCGCTAGCATCGCACATGATTTCAAATGGTAACGACCAATCCGGGGTTGGATGATCGGAGCCGAGATGAGTGCTTTCTTCGTGGTTTTGAAAGCATGCAAGCACTCATCCGTGAAGTCAAAAGGGTACATCCTTGGCTAGCGGGGCCGTAAGAGGTCTAGCGATTTGTGAAAAATCTTTTGATGAACCTTCTATAAAACCCTGCGGCCTAGGAAACTCCTGGATACCTTTGACGCTCACCGGGGTGGTAGCTTCTCGATTACTTCTATTTTAGCTTTGTCTACCTCTATCCCCCTCTCGGACACGAGGTGCCCAAGGACAATGCCTTCTCGGACCATAAAGTGGCACTTTTCCCGCTTAAGTACCGTGTCCTTTTCTTGGCATCGTTGCAAGACCCGGTCTAGGTTCTTCAAACAAATTTCAAAGGTCTTACCATAGACGGAGAAATCGTCCATGAAGACCTCCATGATTTCTTCAATCATGTCTCGAGAAGATAGACATCATGCACCGCTGAAAAGAAGCAGCGCATTACACAACCCAAATGACATTCTCTACGGTAGGCATAGGTTCCGTATGGGCATGTGAACGTGGTCTTGCTCGTCATTAGGGTGGATCGGGATCCGGTGGTAGCCCGGAATACGCTCAAGGAAATGTAAGAAAAAGAGTGTTTAAGCTAACCGCCTCCAACATTTCATCAATAAATGGCAAAAGGGAAGTGATCTTTCTTTGTTGCCTTGTTAAGTTTTCTCGTAGTCAATACACATTCTCCACCCTCGTGACTTGTCTTTGTGGAATGAGTTCGTTTTTAGCGTTCTCAACGATTGTCATTCCTCCCTTTTTAGGGACCACTTGACCGGGCTAACCCAATCACTGCGGTGGCACGGGATAGATAATCCCTGCGTGAAGAAGCTTGAGAACTTCCTTCTTCACGACTTCACGCATCGCATTATTGAGCCCGCGCCGGGTTCGCATGATGGGGGTACCGTCGGGTCAATAGGTATGCGATGTGTGCATAGTGTTGGGCTTACCCCCTTTCAGGTCTTGAAGGGAATACCCAAAGACCGATCCGTGTTTCTCTAACACGGCTACTAATCGGGTAGTTTAAGGGTCACTAAGCTTATCGCTTATGATGACCGGTGCTTGCGAATCGCCGTTTAGGAAGACATAGCGTAGGCCCCGGGGTAGGGGTTTAAGCTCAACCGAGGCCGAAGTTAGCTCTTCCTCTTTGGGAAGTTCTATGAGTTCCCCTCAATCGCCCTCTTCTTCAATGAAGAATTGGGCGTCTTTTTCAAGGTCTGTTTCGGGTTCTCATATAGCATAACTCCCATGACCTCCTCGGGCGTGTCATACTCAAGGAAAGGTTCCGTTCATCGAAGTTTTTAGCTCGAGTAACCGGGATAGAAAACTTTTTCTTCCCGAGTTTGACATCTAAATCCCCGGATGTTGGTAGATCAAGAATCTTTTCCAAGGGATGCCCGATTAGGATGTCGAAGTCTTGGATATCAAAAACGTGAAAGTCCAAAGACAACTTGACATCCTTATGCGTGGGAAGATTTGTTCATGTATAACCTCACGGCATTCGATGGTAGTTCGTGGTGCTATGCGCCAAGGTCCGTCTTTGTGGGGGTCCTAATAGCTTCCTCGACACAAGCTTGTGCAAAGGTTTCTACATTATGTTTATCCCCACAAAGAGGGTTATACATGACTTCCACCAAACTTCCCCTCGATATCCGCAATGGATTGGTGTAGAGGGGCCACTTATCCGAATTTCTTCGAAAGAGGGTCCTTCCTCTCGCAACCATTCCGTGCTCATTATAGCTGTTAGCTCCTTAGAATGACTCGAGAAAAGAGTTTATCCAGGGGTTGTTCGGTGGCTAGCCGGGGCCGGGTGGTTTCTTCCATTGTTAAGACCGAGGTGTCACCGAATTGATCAAGAAGGTCAACCTCGAAGAACGGGAGATCCGTGCATACGGTCTCCTTGTGTTACGGTTCAAAGAGGGTCTCTCTATGGGTTTAACAAAGTTCGGCTTTTCGCCGAAGAGACTTCCTCGATTTACGCTTGGATTCCACTTTCGGATGGGTTCTAGCGGAGGGGTATTCTCAAGAATACGGTTTAGGAGAGCTTCTCCTTCCGCTGTGGTTTTATGTGAAAACGACCCTCCCAAAGCTAAATCAAGCGGCGGGGCGTCGCCTGTCCAATCCTAGCCGTAAAAATGCTGTAAAAGCACGTGGTTTGGTATGGGCAGTGCAGGCGGATCGTGTAGCGTGGTAAACCGGTCCCAGGCTGCACCTAAGGTTTCACCCTCTATTTGTTGGAAGTTGAGTATCTCTTTGTCGCAGGGCCGCGATTACGGATATCGGGTAGAACGCTACACGGAGATACGCTTCGCAGCCTTCCCATTCTCCGTTTACCAACCCTACGTTATGGGTGTACCAATGAGTCGCCCTCTCAGTGAGAGAGAACGGAAACAACTTCCACCTCAACGTGTCATGTGTCATGCCTGCAATAATCGTCGCAACCCGTAGCTTGCTCAAACTCCCGTAAGTGATGATAGGGGTTTTCATATTCCAAGCCCGAAAAGGCTCGGGCCTGAACCATGGCTATAAAGCCGTATGAGCTCAAACTTCGAGAAGCGTGATTGGCTTCGCAGACATGCGTGGTTCTACGAGCTCGCCCTTGGGAGCGCATGCCGAGTTTGATAGTGGGTTGCTCCATGGGTAACGGGAACTCTTTTGATATTTTTGTTTAAAGGATACTACCGATCCACGTAGGTTGACTTCGCCTCGATATATAACTACGACAACCCCCCGACAACGGCGCCTTTAAATGCTTGTTGGTGTTTCTTAACGCACACTGAGAGAAATCCGCCATAAGCGCACGGAAATACCGTTGTAGCACTTCACCCGGTGGTAAACAGGGTATCGTATTTTCCACCCGTGGGGCGGTCGCCAGCTGACTTTTCAAATCTATGTCAACCTAAGGCAAAGGTTTGTTTTCTAAGAGTAGCGAGGTATCTATAAGCTAAGTTTTCCGTGCAGTGATTCCCGAAGTCCGTTGTCTACTCACTTCGGCACCGGCCCATGCCCAAAGGACGTTGTCCGGCAATTAGCTCTACGACATAAAATTAACGTGGGGATTTCAAAGGACGGACAAGGCTTGTCACGACCAAGCCGCCTACCCCTCAACCGTGGGATGCACCGCAAAAAGGTAGGTGAACGCTAGCCCAAAACACCACGTTTGCACTAATGATCACAGTTCTTGATGTTGGCCGAGGTTCCCCGATTAAGAGTTCCTCCACCAAGAACTAACGTTAGAAACGATCTACCAATCCCAAGTCTACAACAACTAAGAAATATGCAAAGGAAATTAAATAGCTGCAAGATAATCACAAGACTCCTTACCAAAGTGTAAGCAAAATTGCGTGAGGTACAAGCTAGGGCGTGGTACCGACAAGTCCCAAGACTCCGTCCTCCTAGGAACCGCGGAACACCGAGGGGCTTAACCTAAGAACTCGTGTAGAGAGAATCAAGCTTCTCTCTAGCCTTTCCCTCTCTCACTCTCTAGAAGTAGGAGATAGAATAGAAGTAGAAGAAGAAGAAGATCTAATTCTACTCTCTTGCACAAGTGGACTGGTTTCTCCTTTGAAATTGTAGTGCTACATGAGAGGGGGGAGAAGGGATCTATTTATACACAAGGGGGGGGGCCTAAGTGCTAAAATACTCCCAAACCATCATAGGAAACCTTCCATGTTTACCAAACCGACCTTCGCATCGTCGGTTTCACCGGTTTGGAAGGTAACAAACCGCCTCGCCCGGCCGGGTGCCGAACCGACTGGCGGGGGTGCGGCCGCGCAACCGTCGCGTAGCGCACCACGCCGGCTCTACAGCTCAAACTTCTCGGCAGTGGGCCACCTTGTTACAAACGTTGTGTGGTGGTCCGTTGCCCGCCCGGTTTTGACGTTTTGTTGCGATTCTTGTTTGGGCTTGCCATTTGCTCCTTTGGGCCTTTTTTCTCTTTGTTGATTTTATTTCTTTTTTCTTTGTATTTTTGGCCCAAAGTGATCATCCTTGAGTTTGTACCTGCAAGTCCAAATAAACACCAAAACTTTGGAATATGTTAGTTAAAATGCCTATCTCTAGGTTGTTTTGGTGTTGTGTTGACGGGTATTTATATAGTCGTTGGTTACCGTCAACATGTGCCATCATGAATCCGAGGTAACTCGGGGAATATCTGTAGGTATCGCCCCCCCACGGTGCGGTTTGAGCATGCTGAAATGAAAGGCATTGTGTATACGGGTTCTCGGCGGCAGATTTAATGCATATGTCAATCGGGCGTAATGATCTTCTTGACGCCGAATGGTCCAAAAATATTTAGGAGAGAGCTTGCCTTTGTGTAAATCAGATATTGTTGCCCCGTAACGGGATAAAAGTTTGAGCGGACATAATCACCCACTTTGAATTCTCTCTCGTGCGTATGTTTAGCATCAAAATATTTGCGGTAATAATCCTGAGACAACCGCAAACGGACCTTTTGTCCGATTGAGGAAAATATCCCGTTGAGTTAATAAATCATCCACGGTGGTAATGTAGTCTCACCCGGATGATAACCACGAATAGTAGGGGGATCATGCCCATACACAAGTTTAAACGGCGTTGTTTTGGTTGATGCATGATAGGAAGTATTATAGGAATATTCAGCCCAAGGTAACCATCGACCCAATCCTTTGGTTTGTCACCCCAAGCAAATAAAGCAGATACATTGTAATAATTTTATTGACGACCTCGGCGGCCATCCGCGAGGATGATAAGCCGATGTTGGTGACAAAATAATGTTGGATAAACGGAAAATTTCTTTCCGAATTGACTCATAAATATGACATCCCCATCTTACTAACCACTGATCTTGGCAACCCATGTAGTCTAACAATCTCCGAGAAAAATTTACTGGCTCTTTGAAGTGCCGTATATGGATGAGAAAGAGGTATAAAGTGAGCATACTTGGATAGACGATCAACCACCAAGATTACCGATTTAGATCCAACTTTCGAAATAGCCTCAATGAAATCCATGGAGATATCCTCCCGGATCTGTTCTAAAATTGGTAAAGGCTAAAGAAGCCCAGCCGGATGAAGATGTTGATTTTGTTGCGTTGGCAAACTAAACAATCATTCACAAAATCTGTGACAATGCGCTTTATCATGTTTGACAAAGAAGGTCCGACGAAATCGATGCAAGGTGTTTTTGTATACCCTCATGTGTTTGAATCATGAATTGCATGGAGAATCGTTTGAAGATGTTTGGGCGATGTGGAAAGCCATACCTTTTGTTGAACAAAATCAATCCATTGCGAACTTCCCATGCGGAATCCTTACCGTTGATTATAGAGTCAATAAGGACTATAGCTTCATCACTCGAATGCAATTTCCTCTCTTAACCGATCAAATAACCCCAATTGAATTTCAAATAGCCATGAGAGAAGATTCATCCGTGTTACGACGAGATAATCGTCAGCCACCACATTTGATTTACCTGGCTTGTACTCCACCGTAAAATCATAACCAAGTAATTTGCTAACCCATTGATGCTTTGTGGAACTGTGGACAAGCGCTGATCCAAGATGTACTTAAGACTGTAATGATCCGACCGATAATAAATGGGCGCCCCAAAGGTATGGTCGCCAATGCTTGAACAAATTTATTACTAGTCCTATGAGTTCCCTCTCATAAGCGGCTAACTTTTTGTACTTATCGGGCATATGTTTGCTAAAGTAAGCAATTGGACCATTACCTTGATGTAAAATAGCACCCATACACGTACGGATGCATCACATTCCACCACAAAGGATTTATTAAAGTCTGAAAGTTGGAGAACCGGTGCTGATGACAAAGTCCTCTTAAGGTGCTCAAAAGCTGTTGTTGCCAAGGGTGTCCAACAAAATGAGTCCTTCTTAAGAAGATCTGTCAAGGGACGTGCAATTGTACCATAATCCATTATAAATTTTTACAGTAGTAACCAAATGAGTCCCAAAAAGCCTCGCAATTCACGGAGAGTGGTGGGGAGCGCCAAGGCGTGGCGGCCTCAATTTTTCTCTCGGGTCAATGACCACTCCAAAGATCCGATATAATATGTCCCAAATAACCCAATTATGATTGACCAAAGAGGCATTTAGATTTCTTTAAGAAGATATTATGAGATGCTAGTACCGCAGGAAAAACCTCTTCCACATGGTGGAGATGCTCGAACCGTGATTTGCTAAATATCGGGATATCATCAAAGAAAACCGGCACAAACTTACGCGAAAACGGTCCCAATATATCATTCATCAAAGCTTAAAAAGTTGAAGGTGCATTGCATAATCCGAATGGCATCACAAGGAACTCAAAGTGCCCATGATGTGTCCTGAAAATTTGTCTTTTTCGATGTCCGGTGAATGCATGCGCATTCACAGTGATAGCCCGAAGGTCTAGTTTGGTAAAAGAATTTTGCACCTTCTAGTTCATCCAAAGAATTCAGCAATAACCGGTATTGGAAATGTATCTTTCAAGGTATTACTATTGAGCTCCCGATAATCAACACAAAAACGCCAAGTCTGATCATGTTTTTTGACAAGGAGAACAGTGGCGAGAATGGCGAAGTGCTATACCGGATGATACCTTGATGAAGCATGTCCGCACATTGTCGTTCCAGTTCATTTTTCTCGTATCCGAGGGTAACGATAGGGGTGAAACGACCGTCGGTTGAGTGGGATTTTTAAGATGAATTCTATGATCATAACTTGCGCCCGTTGAGGTGGGAGCCCCGAAGGTTCTCTGAAAAGTTGTTGGAATTTGCATAACGAGAGGATCCATTGGCACGTCGGAGAAAGTATATGAATACCGGTTGAGAATCTGTCTCTTTAGAGAGGTTGCCATGTGATTGGCTGTCCTTTCCGCCAGAACTTCATAATAAGTTTATTGAAATTCCAAACAATATTTTCCAAGGAACTCAGCCAGTCCACACCCAAGACAACATCATATCCTCCTAATTTAATACTGAAGAAGTCTGCTGTGAAACTTTCAGTAGCAATAGAGAATTCAATATTATCATACCTTCCCACATTTGTTATGTGGTGTCCATTGGCGACAGCAACTTTAATTGGACGGTGTAAAGAAGAACTTTGGAGGCCAAGTTTCATAGCCAAGTTAGAATCCAAGAAATTATGTGTGGAACCGTAATCCAAAAGAGCCAATAAACTGGTGCCATTGATATTGATAATTAATTGCATGGTAGGACAAGTGGATATGCCAGTTAAACCATGAACCGATATTTGAATATCTAAATATCCTCTTGTGCGTACCTTTGAGTTACATGTCGGGCGGAAGCTGTATAAAGACGTCTAGCCGAGCTATGGCTGTCTCAATATCAGGTGGTTGATGTAGTTGGACGTCTATCTGAATCAGAGGTGCTAACCTAGCAATATAAAGCATAGCCTTTTGTTGTAGGGAGAGGTGTTGTACCTTGTTCAGCGCGTTCTTTGTGAACGTATTAGTGTACCTATCCAAATCTCCCGTCGGCGTGAAATTTCGGATCACCAAGATGATTATGTAGTGGAGTTCCAAAACATCTGGTGATAGCTGCAGAAAATTCCGGCCAAGATGGTTGACCCACTTCTTTTTCCCAACGAATAAACCAAGATAATGCGTTCCCTTGGAGATGGAACGAAGCGAGCTGATCGATCTGTATCAATAATTCCTTGAGCTAAAAAAAAATTTATCGCACTTGTACAGCCAATGAGAAGGGTCACCCTTGCCATCATACTGGAAAAAATAATTTAATATTATTGCTTTGGCATGTCCGGGATTTTCTCGGCAAATATTTAGGTGGAATTTCTGGAGTAAAATTAGGAGGAATTTCTATATCAAAACTGAGATGAAAATCTGGACCGTCTGGCGGCTGTTCGATGGAGGAATCGGAGGTGCGACGGATGGGGGGCTCATCTCGTAATACGTCGATTGAAGAGAGCGTCTAGAGGGTGGGATGTACTTAGGCGATGATAGGGCTGAATCGGCCTCCATGGATTTGGCGGCCATGGCTTTGGCCTCCACGTAATGCGATGTATTCGTCGACGATCCTGGTGAAGGTTGCCGCGGAAGATTTGTCCGTCGGTGCAGGCCGGTGGATCGGTGGTCTCCGGATACCAATCACATCACAACCCGTCTTTCCGGGCCAACGCGAGAGAAGAACGGGGAGGCGTGACGTAGCTGAAATCATCGAAGATCGAGGCAAGATTGTCGCCGCCAGGAAGCGGCGGGCGGCGCAGCCACTCCGCATGGCGCGGCGGCGGTGCGGCGGGGGCGGCGGCGTGGTCGGCGGCGGCGGCGGGCGGGCGGAGTCGGCGGCGGCGGCTACGGAGTTGGAGAGCAAGATAAAAACCTAATTTATTTTTCTTCTTAACCGTCTCACGATAGTTGCCCCCATATTTATACGAGGGGTTTACAATTGCTAACGGGCCAGGCCCATTAGTCTTTTCCGACTATCTTTAAATTAATCTAATAATTTTAATAATAAAGCTAAATAATAATTAAATATTCAGCCACTCCGCTTTATCTCGGGCGACTCTCTCGACTAAGTCCGATGTGACACTCACCATCCAAGAACCTTTCGCCATTGGAGGGAATGTAGGCCTCAACATTGCCAAGACTAAAATCCCCAATATTACTCACCTTGAGCCTCTTCGAGGGAGGCAAGGTGGGCGGCAACGAGTCCTCCGCCGACCATGGCCGGCTGTGGGGACTGGCGAGGTCCGTCCCGATCTGCGTGTTCTTTGGATTTCGCGTGGCTCGGTCAATCCCCCACATCGCAAAGGCCGCCGCCTTCCCATGCTCGAGCAATGGCGCTCCTGCCGGTATGGAGGCAGCGGGGAAGAGAGAGGACAAGGAGGGGTTATCGCTTCCTCCTCCGTCGATCATGGCCGCCGTAGGTCGAGAAGGTTTGCTTGATTTGCGCCGCGACAAATCTCGCTAGCGGCTCCATCGTTTCCCCATGCCCGCGAGAGGTTAGGGGCGGCGATAGCTCCGGTGGTGGTGTGGTGGTGGCGGCGGCGGCGACGGGAGGCGCGTGCAGCGAAAAGATGAGAGAGATGAGACGAAGCATTGTGCTAGGGATGGGAACTTGGGCGGGCACGCCACTGCGGGGGGTTTGCTGCAAAATTTTGAAGGAATTTCTAAAAAAAAAAAAACTCTTCGGTCGAAACAACATTTACACGAGGGTGGACAGATTACGGTGTATAGCCTTACAGGGGACAAGGTGAACGGAGAGTTGATTTCATAACATATAAAGGGCTTTTACGCAAATCAGACAAGAACGCGTGTCACCACAGCGAGAGTCACCGATGCTCCAAATTCTCGTGTCGAGGAAGGGCGAGGACTTTTAATAACCCCGATATCTAGAGTTATGTTGCTCCAATTGCTATAAAAAAATTTTGTGGTAGGCTATTATTAATGTCACGCGCTTATTCAGTTGCAAAATTTTCAATTTTTTCGGTGCATGTATGAATAAGAGCTCTTAGTTCAACTTGGTCTCGGTGTCATGCATGCAGGAGGCCAACAGAGGAGTGTGTGGTGGACAATTCCTCTCTGGAAATATCTGGTTGTGGCTATGTTTATCCGGGCACCTTTTCGTTTTTATCTTTTTCCTCTTTAATTTATTTTTATTTTTATTTTCTACTTAGCAGAGCAGCACCGATATACAGCAAGACCCTTTCAGTTCATCCTTCATCGGTACGGCAGCGAGCCACCCACCGGCTCTGGGGACGGTAATCTTCTACTCGTTGGCGACTTCTTCTACAAAATCTTCGGTTTGCCGGCGATGCAAGTTCTTGACGTCGTCCTCAACCATTGTAAGCCTACGCTTCGCGAGGCCCTTCCGCACTAACGGCACCATGCGTCTATGACGCCTCTGCAGCCGTCCGCCCGGCGACCTTCGTTCGGTGTCCGAAGTTGGATCTAAATCCTTTAGGGACTTGGTTATGTTTGACTCCTTTGTTAAGGGTCAGGTTGTAACTCTGCTCTAATATAATATATGTGTTTCTTGTCAAAAAAAAACTTGGTTTAGGCTTACTAATGGTTTTTCATACTATAAAAATGTGTAAAATATAAAGTGTAGCTCTACTGCCTCCGTATAATACTAAACAGTGTAAAAGTATATACGTGTTGCTTTTACTCAGTACCTGAATATAGTATTTGTATCAGTAACTAAGACCATATATTTGTATATGTATCCGGTCGCGTGATATATATATATATATTTGTATATTCGCCATCGGGGTATAAAACCCCGGCAGCCGCGGCGCGACGAAGTGATGATCAGGTAGCGAAGCCCCGGCCCGCTAGAGCGAGAAGAGGGAAACGGGTGCCGAGTGGAGTGCGTGAGAGCCAAGCTAGCGCACTAGCGGCGATGGCGTCGCCGGGGGTGATGGCCGCAGCGCTGCTGGTGGCTGCGCTGGCGGCGTTCTGCGCCACGGACCCGCTGCGGACGGGCAGCATGGTGGACTTCCCGGGGTTCGAGGCGCACTTCGTCGACCTCCCCGATCCCTCCGAGATGCCGCCGCCGCACGCGGACGAACGGGAGCGGCTCCGCGGGGCTGAGGTGCGGTTCCGCGGCGAGGTGCAGGGGCCTGAGAGCGTCACCTTCGACCCGCAGGGCCGCGGGCCGTACACGGGCGTCGCCGACGGTCGGGTCGTCTTCTGGGACGGCGGCCGGTGGGTCACGTTCGCCACGGCCTCCCCTCGCTGGACGCAGGAGCTCTGCGGCGGGCCCAAGGCCTCGCCGCTCGAGTACCTCCCGAACGAGCACATCTGCGGCCGCCCGCTCGGGCTCCGCTTCCATAAGAAGACTGGGCACCTGTACATCGCCGACGCCTACTTTGGCTTGCTCAAGGTCAGCCCCGAAGGCGGGGTGGCCACGCCGCTCGCAACGGAGGCCGAGGGCGTGCGCCTCAACTTCACCAACGACCTCGACCTCGACGACGAGGGCAACGTCTACTTCACCGACTCCAGCACAAACTACCAGAGACGGTCTGTACGTGATGCCATCGCTCTCGTCCCCTGCTGCCGAGGCCGGCTTTACTTGGATGTGTACATGCCATTGCAAACAAGTTTGCTAAATCCAAGTGACCATGCAGGACCTAGATATCTTATCAGTAATCATGCATTCATTTTCAGGAACTTTATGCAGTTAGTTTTCTCTGGGGATCCCTCTGGGAGACTTTTGAAATATGACCCACAGACAAAAAAGCGACAGTACTGCATCGCAACCTCCAATTTCCCAATGGTGTGTCCATGAGCAAGGATGGCTCATTCTTCGTTTTCTGTGAAGGACCGCGCGGCAGGTGTGTTTCTTACATTTGGCTTAAGAAGCATTCTTATTTCAGCTTTATGATCATATCAGGCACTCAATATTTGTGTCGTTCTGAGACAGGTTGAGCAGATACTGGTTGAAAGGTGACAAGGCAGGCACTGTGGATCTTTTCGCTATCTTGCCTGGATTCCCAGACAATGTGAGGACGAACGACAAGGGCGAGTTCTGGGTGGCGATCCACTGCCGGCACAGCTTGTATGCCCGGTTCATGAGCCGCCATGTCAAGCTGAGGAAGTTTTTCCTCAGCCTCCCGATCCCCGCCAAGTACCACCTCCAGATGCATATCGGGGGCAAGCTCCACGCGGTGATCATCAAGTACAGCGCCGAGGGCCAGGTGCTCGACATCTTGGAGGACACCAAGGGAGAGGTGGTGAGAGCTGTCAGTGAAGTGGAGGAGAAGGACGGCAAGCTCTGGATAGGGTCCGTCCTCATGCCGTTCATCGCTGTCTTTGACCTCGCCGCCAAAGGCGTCTTAGCCGCCTCAGTTTGTACAGGAGACTGAGTCGACCAGTGATCCCAATAATTTGGTCCTGGAGCAACCTGGAGCTATATAACGCTCCTCCAGCTTAAAGATTTCCAAACGGGCGTGCCGCACGCCCCGCCCTAGCCCGCTCTGGCATGGCCCGCCTCGGCATCGGGCCCGGTAGGCACGATACAGGAGCCGTGCGTGCGCAACCCACCGTGCTGAGATTCAGGCACTGCACGGCCCTATGGCGCTGGAACGTGCCGTGCCGTGCCGGCAGGCACGGTAGCCCGGCGTGCTCCCGTGCCAACCCCCGACACTATGCCAGCAAATACAAAATGCATCATTCAAATCAGAATTTTGAGATCTTGACATGCATTCTTTCAGATTTTAACAGAAAATGCTAAGTTGAACTGAAAACAGCAGAGACAAGTATGATCAAACCAAATATATTAAGGGGGAGCCGTGCAATGGCTGCCTCATTAAAAACCTATTTAGGTAAAACTCACCCTTGTGAGAAACCCTAAATAGGAAAAGAGTACAGCCAGCTCCCCATTAAAATGTTCATTACATCCATCATCACCACACAGTACCAGGTCCAAGTCTTAGTTATTACAGAGCCATTACAAAAATAGAGATGAGATCTAATCCACATCAAGATTAAGTCCCTCAAATGCATCCGCCAGCTCCACATCGACCACCAAGTGCTGCAATCCGGCCTCGGCATTCTCCCGGTCCTTGATGCGGGGAAAGAGCTTCCACACTCTCGGGGTTGAGCCTCCGGCGCCGCTCCTCGATGATCCTGCCAGTTAAGCTAAAAGTGGACTCTGATGAAATTGTAGAAACAGGGACAGTAAAAATGTCTTTAGCAAGTATTGAAAGAACAGGATAAGTAAGTTTGTGCTCATGCCACCAACTCATGATGTCAAACTTATCATCATCCAACTGGCTCACAACATCACAGTCCAAGTAAGATGCAAGTTCACTGCATGAACCAGAACTTGCTGCCTGTAGTAAAGAAGTGGCAGAAATACCCCTGGAATGATCAAGACTGGAGGGGAGGGGAGGGCAAGCATCTCCAACAGTCATATCATCATCATCATAGATTTCAGCCCAAGCTGTCCTCTTCTTACCAGCCAGGGATGTAGGAACAACCCTTTTTAACCTTGTAGAGCCATACATTGCTTCATACCTGTTATACATTTTAAATGTAAGAGCTCCGTGTCCGGAAGCTTATTAGTGTAGTCAGTGTGAAAAAGAGAATGCAACTTTCTAAGCACAGCTTGGAATCCCTTCATTTTAGCTCTAGGATCCAATATGAATGCAATAGAATAAAGGTCGGTATGTTCTTCCAGTACTTATTGTATTTGTCAATCATAGGCTGGATAACAGTCCGAGGTGCTCATCATGCTTTGGTACCTATGCAGGTGTATAGCAATCTTAACAAGATGATGCATTGCTAATGGAGAAGTAGGATAGTAAACACCGGACAAAACAACGATGGAGTTATAAAACAGCTCAAGAAACAACAAGATCTTTTACGCCATAGCCCAATGATTCTCGGTCAAAAGGAAACCAAAGACACGGAGCTTTAGGATAATTGGCCTCAATAAATGTATTGAAAGTACTCTTGTGAGGCAGCAAGTGTTTAATCATCGATAGGTAGAGTTCCACCTAATATCCATGTCTAATCCAAACTTTCTAGGTGTAACACCACTAGCAATGCAATAACTCTTATAGGCAGCAATTCTTTGATTAGAAGAGTTCAAAAAGAGATTGTTGTTCTTATATCCTCTAGGAGAGGATGAACAAAGCAGCCAATGCTTCTTTCACAATCGATTCATAATATGAAGAAAACAACGTTGATGCAAAACAAATCGAACCCAAATACTCTTTGAGTATAGGTTTGAGTCTATCCATGGCATTTTTGTTTGCGAAGCATTGTCCAATGTAACAGAAAAACCTTGTTAAGTACACCAAAGTCATTCAAAACAGCATTCAATACGCTCAAGAATGTTCTCGGCATTATGGGACACATCAATCAGCCTTAAACCAAGTACCCTTTTCTCTAATTGCCAATCGGCATTAATGAAATGAGCCACAACAGATAGGTAATCTTCTTTGGCTTTTCCGGACCAAATATCGAGGGTAATAGCAATGGAAGAAACAGATTTATCCTTCAAACAGTCCATCAATGCAACACGTTTCTCATTGTAATATTTAAACATGTCTCTACCGGTGGTTTGCTTAGAGACAAAAGAAAAACTAGGGTTATGAGCTCTTTTGATGTAATCTTTAAAAAGCCTCGGTTTCACCAATCAAAAGGGGTAGGTCCAATCTAGCAAGCATTCTAACCCAGTTCAACACGAGCTACTTCAAAACTATACTCCCAACGACGAATGCAGTACCATCGAATTAAAAGAAATATGAGACTGAGTCATACCACGGGTTTTCTCTAATTTCTTAGCACACCTACCAATATGTCGAGTAAGGTGGCGGTGCCGTTAGCGAGTAAGCGGTAAACGCTTACGGCAATGGAGGCAAGTGGCAAGATACCCGATATCCCTACGCCCGGGGATAGGATTCTTTTTGAAGTGCTTCTCAAAATCGTCCCGCATGGCAGTAGAAGGACGATTGGAACCGACAGTAGGCTCCGCCTCGGCATCAGCCTCATCGGCTGGCGAGTCAGAGTCCCCTACCTGAAGAGGATCAGCAGCACCGCCCGTCCCGGAAGAGCTTCAGCATCCTCCTCATCATCCCCGGTCATCCCGCATGCGCATCTCATCGTTACGGGTGTGGTCCAACTCACCAACCGTGAATGCCGAATCTTTGCGGGCATCTCAACCTCCGCTGTCCTCCCCGGTACCTCGACGACTGCACAAGCAAAGAACATATGGTTAGCAAGAACAGAGCAAGCAAGAACAGAGGAAGAACAGAGCAATCAAGAACAGAGGAAGAACAAAGCAAGAACAAGGAAAGGATTAGGGTTAGGGTTAGGGTTAGGGGCTTACCACGACGGCCGGAGCCCCGGAGACGATCTGGCGGATGAGGTAGCCCCCGCAGGCCCGCCCCCCGGTTCCTCGACGGACCAGCCATGGCTGGAGACCGGAGCCCCGAAGGTGGCCTCGGCCGTCGAAGTCGACGGAGTACAGGGACCGTTCCCATTCAGCCCGGGATGCGAGCACTTCCCTCAATCAACGTTCGGGGATGATGAAGAGAGGAAAAAGAGGGCCGTGCCGTGTCCCGAGCCAGCCGGGCGAGGCCGAGGAGAAGAGGAAGAGGGAGAAGAGGGAGAGAGAGGGCGGAAATCACCAGATCGATCACCTCACGCCTCACCCGACAAAGATGGTCACGGCGACGACTAGCCACCGCCTAGCCACCGGAGAAGGAGAAGAGGAGAGGTGTGAGGAGCTAGGAGAAGACGAGAGAGCCGGGCGGCGGCCGAGCGGACAAGGAGAGGAGAGAAATGAGCTAGGGTTAGGTTTGGGGGCTCAAGCGCCGACGACGGTGTATATATACACCTCTCCCCCCAGCCTCCCCATCCAACGGCTCTAATCCCCTCGCTCCCCATCCAACGGCTAAAAGCCGGGCCTCCCGCCGTGCCGCCCGTTGAAAGCGGACCGGGCCGTGCGCACCACTACGGGCCGTAAGTCAACCGCACGGGCCCAGAGCGGGCCGTGCCAAGCACGGGCACGTTTTGGGCCGAAATGCACCGCTTTTAGGGCCGGGCTATTTAGGACCGGGCCCGTGCCGCCCAACGGGCTTGGCCCATTTGGAAATCTTTACTCCAGCTCGTGCTCACATGTTCTCTCTATTGTCACTGGAACTATGTACGAACTGCAACTCGTGCTTCCGAGTCCAGAATTATCATTTGTGCTGCTTGAGTTTGATCCGTTCCGATTTTTATTTTGCCAACAAACGAAAGTTTTTACAGAGCGAGTATATTGTAAAGGCCATGTGAAAAATGAAATTCAAAAACCTTGGTGAGGGCACAAATTGGTGAGAGTACATTCTTTTCTTTCTGTTCCTTCCTTCTTGGTTTTGGCCCGCTCCAGCTTGTAGCCCAGCCCGGCGCCACCCCTTCTGCTTGTTCATTTATCGCACGGGCCCATGGCCCTCTCTCTCCGGTTGGTCCCGACTGGGCCGTCAACTTCTGCACGGGGTTCGGTCTCGCCATGAGTCAGACCATATATGGCTGGCAAGCTGTCAGCATGGTGTTGTATAGTATGGCGTCCTTGGTCACCGATGAAACCTCAACGAAAGTGGTTTTGGCAGCAGTAGTATCACCGCATTTTGCATAGGCATAAACCAAAGCACTGGACACACAAAAGTGCTTGTTGTGTCCTGTCCTGACAACGAGGGAATGGATGCATCTGCACCACCTGATCAATGCAGCGTTTGCACAGGCATTCAGGATGGTACATGATTAACTCATCAGAGCAGATACAATAAGCCACATCAGCTTGGCTAATAGCCAAGACATGTCAGTAAAGTCCTAGGTGGAAGAGAAAGAAAAGGAGAGAGAAAAGGTGTGATCAGCGATGCATGCAACGGGGTCTACACGAGCTCAAGACTCGATAGGCCCGTAAGAAATAAATGCCATACAATTTTCTTCAACAGTGTGAACAAGAACGAAGTGATGGAAGGAGACAGAAGATGGGTGGGGATGGGTCCTTGCTATTTTTGGAATCCGTGAAGAGATTGTTATTGTATGAATGGTATAGTAGCTAAGCTTACATGTGACATGGCTTATTAGTTAAGCTTATTGTTCTTGCTCTCAGGCTCCTTTGGGCTGTCAACTCTGAACACGTTGAAAACAAAAAGGGCCTCTTTATCCAAGTCATGCTTCACGAATGCAGAGATGGTAACTCCCCCATGACACTAAATCCATCTTGCCAGCGTCCTTGATGATTTTTAGTGGATTTAGAACTGAGCCAAGGGCTACTTTTGCTTTGATAAGTGAGCTTGCCACGAACTGGCATGAAGCGAACCCCTGTTTCAGAACACTTGCGTGGATTTGCTCAAGGTTCCTTGCATCATGATTCCTTGCATCATGATCTTGGAGAGCTGGATAGGTGAACTCATTTGGTCTTGCTCCGAAGCAAACCAAGCTGCGGAAGAGCCTCATTGCATCTCCAGAACAGCCGTGCAGACCATAGCCTACGATCATCTCGTTCCATGTCACGATGTTTCTGACACCGAGATTACAGAAGAAACTATAAGCAGAGCTGAGCAGCCCACACTGTGACAGCCCACACTGTGAGAGCATATTGATTACTGCATTCGCTACGTACAAGAATATTGTCAGATTAGCCATGGCGGTAGGCAAGTCCAAAGACCTGAAGACCAAGGGAGGTGGTCTCTTTAGCATCACTCAGTCTCAGCATGACAGAGAACGGAACTTGATTTGGTTTGCAGCAGTACCGTGACATGTCGACAAAGCAGTCTGCAGCTGCCCTCTCGTCCTCATCGTGTGTCGAGTCCTGATATCATTGTGTTCCAAGAAACAGTATCCTTCCAGTGAATCTTACCAAAGGACATCAGTGGCAGTTTCCATGTGTCCTGCTTTGAAATACATATCCACAAGTGTGTTCACTGAGGTGTTGAACTGAAACATGTTGTGGATGACAAGACCATGAACCTGCCGCCCGAAATTCATGTTACATGATCGAGGAAGCCTTCACAGCCGAGATGTAGGTGAACATGTCAGCTGCCATTCCAGAACGGTGCATCACAACGACTGTCCTCATCACGTCATACCCACGGCCATTGGTGACATAGGCCTCCAGCATCGCGTTCCAGCACGCGGCGTCTCTTGAATCAGAAGTTATGCCTGGAAACACTCGCTCCACAGCAGCGACATGCCCGTGCTTGGCATAGACCAGCATCAGCGAGCTCCCCACGTAAGCATTCCCATCGAGGCCAGCTTTTACGACGAGGCCATGAAGAGAACAGCCGAGCTTCCCACCATCCACCACCATGGACTGACAGTGACAGCAAGCGCCAAGCGCGCTGGCCAGAGCGAACTCGTTGGGGCAGAACCCGCTCCTGAGTCCTGACCATAGAGGGGAAGATCCCCAGCGCCAGGTCAGGCGCACCGCCGCGCGCCCTCGGCGGACACCATGACTGTCCAGGTGATGAGGTTGCGGCGCGGCGTTTCGTCAAACACGTGCAGCGCGCAGCCGAGGTGCCCGCGCCTGGAGTAGTAGAGGAGGAGGTGGTTCGCGGTGAAGGTGTCCGCGGATACGCCGAGTTTTTATGGCGCACGCGTGGAGTCCCGACCCAGTGGATATGGACGGTGGCGCCGCGATGGAACTGGAAGCCGAGGCGGCGGCGGAGAGGGCGTGCGCGATGGCGAAGGGGTCCGTGGCAGCCGCCCCTAATAGCGCCGCTATAGCGTTTTCGACGCCCAAACGCTAAATTCCTTAGCGCGCTATTTTAAACAGGGCTGGCGAGTGCGGTGAAAGTGGTCCATGCTGATGCTCCTGCCCCTGCAGCTGCAGGTAGTATCAAGGAGGATGCTTTTTGCACGGAGCATCGTCCCCTTGCACTGCCACTAGTTTTGCAGGCGCATGGAGCCGCCATGGTTATCGTCCCCTGAAGCCGGCGATGAGCCGCCACGGTTTCATCAAACCGCAATAGAAACCAGTAGTTCAAAATAATCCAAAAATTATTGTTCATAGAGTACAAATACTGTTTATTTAGTTCTGTATGAACAGTACCCTGATTTTTAGATAAAGGATAAAAACGTTGCATAAAAAGTATCTGACATTATGTGTCCATCGATATAATCAAGTCAATTATTACAAAACCTGGCTCATAGGCTAGAACACAAGCTGTAGAGATTAAACTTTACAGCAACAAACACCGAAAAAAAACAAAGGAAAGTTTTAATTCAAGATAGATCAATGAACAGTACACATGTTGTAGTATGATTTTAGGAACCGAGAGTGAACACGCCAGAAGGTTGCCACCTTGTCAAACCTGCTGCCTTTTGCGCTGAGTTAGGGCTCATCTGGCTAATGATTTAACCGCAATTTTTTTTTAGATAGGGAAGAGTTTGCGGCCTGGACTTCAATAGAAGTTAGAGCCAATTATTACAAAGTTTGCAGCATATCCTTCTGCATGACTAAGAAAAAAACACCAAATTTTGTATGAAAAGACACGAGTAAAAAACAATCCATCTGAAGTTTGTGAATATTTGAATCACCATTATTTCAATCTTCTAACAAGCTAGGTGTATTAGTTGCTTGTCATCGACCTTTGCTAGTGAGTTCCTCTGAAGGGTACCTGTATAAAACAATATCATTTCGATTAGTCCATATTCCCAAACATAAAGTTGAGGCTCCTACTAGCAATTGTTTCTCCAAGTGAACATCAATACCATGAAGCCAATTTCCAAATAATTGTCTTACACTAGATGGAGATGATATTAAATTCACAGCTATTTGTACACAACGCCAAAGAAATTTAGCATTGTTGACATTCAAAAAAATAGATGATGGATAGTCTCATTAGTATTAAAGAAACAACATTTAAGAGTACCATCAAAATTCCTTCTAGCTAAATTATCTTTGGTCAAAGTTACACCTTTGTGCAAGTACCACATAAAAATCCTGATCTTGAGACCCATATTTTCAATTTCCATATAATTTTATTCCTTTCTATATACCCATTGTTTGTTAGCGTAGTCTACACTGATTGAACTGAAAATATGCCATTTTGATGTAGTGACCATCTAAAATTATCATCCGAATCATTTAGTTGAACATGTGCAATTCGTGCAACTAATTGATGACATAAAGGTTAGGTTGTTTCCCGTTAAACTTCTTCTAAAGAAATATTTAAAGGGACATAACTTAAAACAGTTGCAATCAAAACATTTTTCTTTCTAACAATATTATATGAAGATGGGTATTGATCTCTAAAACAAGTGTGTTGCCAATCCATCTAACAAAAGAACCAAGAGTTAGGAACCAATCCTTTACTTTCATAAGCCTATTCCAAAAATATGAGTCTGCAGCTTTATGAGCTATATTTCCAAAAGGTTTTTCTTTACGATATTTCCTAAAAAGTATTTTGTCATAAACCATCTTCATTCAGAAACTTAAAAAGCCATTTACTTAAGAGGTATTCGTTTTGGACCTCAATGTTTTAAACCCCAAGACCACCTTAGTCTCTAGGTTGACAAATAATACTACATTGAGTTAAACGTACTTCTTCAAGTGACTATCGTTTTTGCCAAAAGAAACTTGATCTATAAGAATCTATTTCTCCAGGCCCCCTTTTGGTAACTCAAAAAGAAAGACAACATAAACATAGTTAAGCTAGTAAGCACCGAAATTATGAGTAAAAGTCGCAATCGCATTAAAAGATATTTACCTTTCTAACTACTTAATTTCCTTTCTATTCTCTCCTCGAATGCTTTCCACTCTATGTTAAGCTTTGTAAAATGCATAGCAATTCCTAGATATTTAAAAGGAAACACACCCGTGTTGCATCCATAGAGTTGCCTATACTCTTTCTCATACTCCTTTGTTTGGCCAAAACAAAATAATTCAAAGGTAATTTTGAGTCCTGAAAGTTGTTCAAAGGAAAATAAAAGTAACTTTTTCTCTAAAAAAAGTAACTTCATATTTTATGCCTTCTCCATATCGTGGTACATCTTTACTTTATCGGAAGAGAACTTGTAATTTGTTATGGTTCAGGAGAAAATGTAAAAAAAAAATTATGACTGATAAGCAAACTCTCTATAGATTCTCATTCTCTACGGGAAAACAAGATATTTGAAGAGTGCCACACTCGGCAGACTGGTAGACACTCGGCAACTAGTAGGTTTGCTGTAGTGATTATGATGATTTAAAAGGAACTTGCTCATCAATAAAAGGCATGCATATAAAAACGTAAGATGATGCTGCAGCACATATATGCACATACCTGCGATAGTTTTCAATTTGAGTCGCCGACGTCGTTCTCATTCGCCCTTTCTTGGTTTTTCCTTTTCAGCACTAGATTGGGACGACTGGGATGGCGGGCAACCAGTAGCCTAACCCCTGCTTCCACTTGCTCCACCTCAGAAAGCCTGGAGCCTTCGCAGTCAATTTCCAAATCGATCTCCTCGAGACATGGGTACATAGACAGAGAGGGCTCGAGTGTGTCTATGTAACCTAGGAGATTGCGCACTCCCATACTGAATGTTAGCGCTTTGTCAGGCTGCGAATTATCAAATGAATCATATGGGATGCATACTTGAGGAATGAACGAATTGATATTATATACACATACGGAAAAAAAAAGAGTAGTAACGAGGAGAGACATATATACCTCCAGTTGTTGGGTAGTATATCTAAAGGTAGGACGATTGGGATGAACCTCCACTGCGCGTTCCAGCACACCACATGTCTCCTCAATCTCAAAGCTGTAGCAAACGATGTCGATCTCCAATTTCTTGAGACAAACAAGATTTCTCAGACCAAAGTCAAGATCACCTTCTGCTGGGCGAACCATGAAAGAAAGGGACTCAAGCCTTGGCATGGCTCCTGGAAGAAATTTGAACTTTCTCGGTACCTTCCAGACCCGCAAGTTCTTGAATCCCTCAGCGCCAACAATAATACATACATCAGTATGGAGGTAAGAGCGCGGATCAAGTAGTTGGACATCGACGAGTTCTGGCAGCAGCGCCAGGATCCCGATGTCCATTATATTCATTTCAATCAGATTCAAGTACCGAAGGCACCGACAGCGTGAGAGGTCCATCAACTGCAAGGACATGGGCACCATGTCCGTATATAGATGCCACAACTGTCGAGGAGGCTCCCAGCTTTTCCATGCACTTGCAACAGCTGTACAGGCCTCACGAAGAACGATCCCTTTTTTCCTGAGGCGTACACTGCCGCATTCCTGAAGATTATTCAGAGATTGGATCAATGCCATGTAAAAGGTCTCATTCATGCTGCTATCAGCCAAGCAGAAGTCGATCGACAGCACTCTCAACCTGATTAACTTGCCAAGCTTAACCACAAAGACGTCTGCAGCATCTTTTGTGGACACCCGAATTTTCAGCTCCTCTAGGCGCACCAGGTTCCCTATCCTGTCAGCCGGAAAGTTTACAACATTAACAGCTTGCAGACACATCAGTTGTGTTAGCTCACAAACTGTTGATGGCAGCACTTCTGCCGTTGTTATCAGTGTCTGCAGGCACTTTAGATCCCCGATTTCACTAGGGAGCCCTTGGAATGTGTGCATCTCTAGGTACCTCAGGTTTAGCAACTTGCCCAGATGTTTATTGATGTGCTCACTTAAATAGATAGTCAACCCTTCCAACGCCAGCACACGACAGGCTTGGAAGCTGGAAAGCATGATACCATCAACCGAACAACCTCTAGTGTTTATTGACCTCACCACCTCAGGCATGCCTATGGTATCCTTAAAGATATCAAGCTCTACTTCCTTGGACCATTGGATGGATACACGACGCACCTTGAGGTCTTCCTTTCTTGAAGTATCTTTCTCACATGATGCAACTTTCTTATCACTCAATACAGTGACAAAATTTTCTTCGGTTGACAAGTCACAGATGAGATCGAGCACTATGTCATGGACACGACAACCTCCCACCTCGTAGTGTTTATTAGCCGGCTCGATCATGCTTCGATTCACAAGCTCATTGAAGTATCTTTCTCCGACCTCAGATATGCTACCCCCTTCCTTCTCAGGCTGGACAAAGCCTTCAGCTATCCACCTCCATATCAACGAAGATTTTTCAATCCAACTGTCTTCTGGATACATGCTCATGTACAATAGGCATGGCTTTAGATAGGAAGGTAGATCATAGTAGCTATATAAGAGTATTTCCCTTGTCCTGTCATCTTCACGGCCAAAGATCAAGGAGCTATACACCATCTGCCAATCCTCCAACGGTCTGTTAGCCAACAAACTTGCTATTGCAATGATGGCCAATGGTACACCATCACATTTCTCTACAATTTTTTCCACCAACTGATCATCTCCATTATTACTGCCTGTTGTTCTCTTGTAGAACAATTCTTTTGACTTTTCAAGAGGAAGTGGTTTAAGCTTGTAAACATCACTGGCTTTTGTGCCTACTTCAGAATTACGGGTGGTCACTATTACTTTACTTCCACACTTACTATCCGGTAAAGCACAGCTGATTGAATCCCATGTCTTTTTTTCTCCCAGACGTCATCCACAAGAATATTGTACCTATTTATAAACATAACAACAGAAGGTCATGCGTCAATTTTTAAACATGTGTGGAATATTTTAAAAAACTGAAGCATACCAATCTATTTGTCAAAATGTTCTTGTATCAAAAGCAAAGCAACAAGATAAATTGATTATGTTTTCTAGTCCAAGCATGTGGAATACAACACCTCACCCAGTCCCAATATATAAAAGGTACATGGAATTGATTAGTCCTTCTCTTCAGTTTCATCTTTTTTTTTTTTTCTCGAATACGCATTTGCGAAGTCTTTTGATGAAAAGAACAGTTAACAATTACAACGACGCGCCAAGATTGACGCACTAGGGGGATACAATTATACAGTTTCATGTTCTTTGTTTCTTTTTTTTTTTTTTCCTTGAATTCCCATTTTTAAGATTGGGCCTATGTTTTAATTTGTTTTAATAATTAATAATTCCTGTAGGGGCCTCGGCCCCTGCAGTTCTGTTAAAAAAACCGAGAAAGTAGCCATCAGAGTTAAAGAAATGAGTTCACGCATAAATGGGATAAATGCGTGCCTACAATTTTTGGAACATTTTTAAATGTTATATCACTTTACTATCTTATTACATATGGGGATAAATTTGGAACCCCAACTATATTAATCAAGGGGAATGCAATGAGTGGATCTAACCTGATATTTTTCTAGTTGACCGAAATTGATGATTATATTTCATATTCCATACAACGTTTTCACTGGATTTCATTTGAAGGAACATGTATTAAAACAAAGGGGTGTTGCTCTCAATTCTGAAAATAGTTTCGTTTTTCCAACTTTGCAAAAATGGTTTACTTTTTTTAATGGAAAATAGGTGATTCTACCCTCCTTTTAAAGACCAATCACGTTTTTACCCTCGGTTTTTGACTTTACATGTTTACCCTCACTTTTTCAAATGAAAGTTCCGTCTACCCCTATTTTGTAACGGCGTAAAAGAAAAGATGAGAGGTCTGAAAGACAAAAATACCACCGGCCTTTTATTTACACCTTATCCCATCGCACTTGACCGGGCCGTACCGTCCGCTGCGGTACCCATCCCCCGTCGAGGTGTCGGAGCTCTCCCTGCCGACCTTAGGGCCCCGGGCGGTTCCTCGCCTCTCCCCCTTCGCTCGCCCCCCTCCATCGCCCCTCCTCCAATCCAACCCGAAAGCGGCCACCGAGGCAGCGACGCAAGGGCGTGTCGAGGGCGGACTCCGAGGACACGCTACCTACCACGACGGCCAGCAAGCAGACGACTTCCGCCATACCATCGGTGTTCGGGCGGCGAAGCAAGGTGGTGGTCGCCATGAGCGCCACACCGCGCCCCGGTCCCGCCGCGCCGCTGCCGCCCGCGCTGCCGCCGGGGCGCCGGCCGGCCGGCGCGGCGAGGGGCCAAGGTGTTTGCGAAGCCGAGGTTGTGGGGTCGAGCTCAGCGCGCCGCCGCCGTGATGTCACCACTACGGCCGCCGTGGCAGCGGGCTTGAGACGGAAGCGCCCGGTCGGGCGGTGGCCGAATGAGACCATGGCGCTGCGGGGACCGGTGAACCTAGGGCTCCTGCACAGGGACAAGGGGAAGAGGGGAATAGGATCAAGAAGCTGACATGTGGAGCCTGCTTGACGGTGAGAGAGAAGGAGGGGAGGAGAAAGAAGAGGAGGGCAAAATTGTCCTCGTTAACACTGTTATGTGTATGTAATAGAGTAAGGGTTGTCTCTCCATTCGTTTTGAAAAACCGAGGGTAAAAATGTAAAGTAAAAAAACGATGGTAAAATCACAATTGGGTCCAAACCAAGGGTAAAAACATGAATGCCCCTTTTTTTAATCAGAACCAGTGCCCTATTCTAACGGTGTTAAATGGCATGAGAAAAGATGATTATGCCCTTTGCAAAACAGATTCAATTTTCAACAAAACTTTGCAAACGAGGTTTGTTTTAAAAAGCTTGCCATTACATTAAGTAATTAAAAATATGACCACAAACTTTAATTACTTTTGATACTTACTATTTTCATAAATAATCAAAGTTTCTGGCATCAGATTTTTAATTATTACTTAATGTAATTGTAAATTCCCCTTTAAAACAAAGGCTCAAGATATATCCTATTGTTTGTATTTTTTTTCAGTTTAATCAATTCAAGAACACACTGTCATGAACCGAATTGGGCCAGCCCCCGGACGGGCTAGGAGGACCCAAAGCGACCGCGGTCGGCCCACGAGGGGGCTGTGGCACGCTAGCGTGGCGGGCCGGCGCCCCCGCCGCCGCCCCCCTTCCCTTGCTTCCGACTCTACTTTGTCATCAATTTAGGATTATCTTAGGCTTTTTGGTGTGTAAAAGGAAATATTCCACTCTATAAGAAGACCCTTATTAGAAAATAAATAAATATTGTTTGTAAAAGGTATTCCAATCATATAAGGAAACCTTATTGGAGATTGCTTAGGTTACAAGTCCCACTAGCCGGGCTATATAAGCGAAGGCATGTAATCTCTTTGGGATAAGAAAGCAACAAAAATAGTCCCTATCTATCTCTTCCTACCCTACCGCCGCCGCCCCGAAATCGCCGCCGTCGCCGCCGCCGCGCCACGCCGCCCGCACCACCGCACCCGCCGCCGCCATGCGCCGCCTCAGCCGCCGCCACGCCGCCCTTGCCGCCGCCACTACGCGCCACCGCCGGGACACCGCCGCCCCACGCCACCTTCACCGCCGACGATCAGAGACGTGTCACAACCGGGCTGATCGAACCGGTCTCGGGATACCGGTATCCGAAGACCAGATGATTCCCACCACCGATGGCTTTCGAGATGCAAGAGTTCACCATGGCGCCCAGCGCCCTCGATGACAACTACGCCAAGATAAGTCGACGCCCGACGATCGAGACGCTCGCCTTCGCCGCATGGAGTTCGCCACGCCGCCATGACAACCACGACGCCGGGCACATCGGCCGCCCGGTGCTGCCCTAGCTGGCCACCGCCCCCCCGGCCGACGCCGGCGACGACACCGACCCCTCCCATCCTCCACCGAGGAGGATGACGACGCGAGTTTAGACGCACCAGCCGTCACCGACATCGCCATCGACGACACAACAAAGACCGGCTGCCCTCTCCCTTCCACCGACACCGCGACCGCCAAGCAGACTCATGGTAGAGATGGCGTCACACGCTGCTCCCTTTGCCTCGTGGTGCCACCCGCAAAGACCGTTTCCCCAGTCACCGTACCTACACACCTCTATGTCACGTGCCCGGAGGTTCCGAGTACGACGGCGACGACAACCCCGACCTCTGGATTCGCAAGATGGAGCTGCTATTTGAGCTCAAGGAGGACATCGACCCCGACTTCTACGCTCGATTCAGTCGCCTTCCATCTAACGGTGTTGTTGCTGCAGCCTAGTTCAACGAGACCGTCTCGTAGGAGGTCACTACTGAAAGGGGACGCATTCACCCACTACCTGCGGCGTGACTTCTGAGCCCCCATCATCACCGACACCACGGGGGAGTACGCGCCCCCTGCCTAGGAGGGCAAGCTAGACGACTACATCGCCACCTTCGAGAGCTATGCGGTTCGCATGGATCTCGAGGGGCAATGCCACCGTGTCAGCGTCTTCGTTGGAGGCCTACGCGACACACTTTGCACGATGCTCGAGTGGTTCAAGCCTCGCTCGATGGAGGAGGCCACCTTGTCCGCCGCTATTTGACAATGAGTCGCCGCCGACAACCACCGCAGATATCGGGCCCACCGCTACGGCTGCATTTCCACGATGTCACCGACATCGATAGCGATGACATCGAGGCGGCCTTGGCCGACCGAAAGTGCCACGCCGGGCTGCGTCTTGCCGCCGCCATGGACGCCATCGATGAGCTGACATCGCACGACCTCATCACTGAGCTACACCTGGGCACCACGATCAACAAGGAGCTCGCGATCATCGCCAATGCCATCGAGCTACAGGCGACGGCACCGGAGTGGAGCCTCCACTAGGGCGTTGTGAGGTACTTCCACAATACTACATCCCCGCACTTCGGACCTCTTGCACGACTTCCGGCTTGAGGAGGGCGCCCCCCGCATGGCGTAGCGTGGGCTTCCACCTCTCAACCGCCACGTGGACGATCGGGTGTTCCCGAGCGTGCTTCTCCTACAGCCATGCCCGGATCGCCGCCCGAGGGCGTCCACGCCCCTCCTCTTCGACAACGACGGCGACATCTTCCTCCGTATCGACAACGCCGTTGCCGATGCCACGCCGACCGCGCCTCGGGTCGGACCGCCCGTCCCAGCGACGAGTGACCTCCTATGGTCGCTCTCCTCCGCTTCTCCTCGCCGTCCCCTTCATCGCTACGACATGTGTTTTGAAGGCACATACATGTGAAGGTTTTCGCCGGCGACGACATACACCTTCCAGACTTCACCAGCGACGCGCCAGATGATCGAGCTCTCTGGCAAACTCAGTGCCTCGGAGCGTCCCTTCATGCAGCCTCCGCTAAGCTATAAGTTTAGCGTCTATTTCGGTAGCCTGCACCTCGACTTCTCCTTCGCCACCGACGACGCCCGCGTCTGCGCAACGACGACAACGACAAGTTGGGTCCCCTCATCCTCAACTTCGTCCCAGCATGGCCACTTCTTCGATCGGCATCCCCTTCGCACCTACCTGGTGGGTTGGACGGCACTTGGATGCGCCGCCTCGTCAAACGGTGGGGAAATGTCATGAACCGGAATTAGGGCAGCTCGGGCGGGCCAGGAGGACCCAAAGCGACCATGGCTAGCCCACGAAGGGGGCCAGGCGCTGCTTGGCGAGGCGGCCGGCGCCCCCGCCGCCGCCTCCCTTCCCAGCCCGACTCTACTGTCATCAAGTTAGGATTATCTTAGGCTTTTGGTGTGTAAAAGGGAATATTCCAATCTATAAGGAAGGCCCTTATGAGGAAATAAATAAATAAATATTGCTTGTAAAGGTATTCCAATCATATAAGGAAACCTTATATGAGATTGCTTAGGTTACAAGTCCCACTAGCCGGGCGATATAAGCAAAGGCATATAATCTCTTTAGGGATAAGCAAGCAATAAAAATAGTCCCTATCTATCTCTTCCTACCCTACCGCCGCCGCCCCAAGAACCGTAGCAGCCGCCCGCCGCACCACACCTCACCGCCGCGCGCCAGCCATGTGCCGCCACCCAGCCGCCGTCACGCCGCCCCTTGTCGCCGCCGTCGGGACACCGCCACTCCCTACGCCACCTTCACCGCCTCGACGACCGTTGGAGACGGGCACAATAACTAGGCGGATCGAACCGGTCTGTGACACACACCTTCTAAAACACCCGTGTGATATCAAGGACATAGATACATACAAATATAGGTACGGTACTCATTAAGAGGAAGATCGATCTAAATAACAACTGAAATATATTTGGATATTGCAAACGTGTGCGTAAATTAAAAAAAACGAGTGATATACAGAGCTATATGTGGGTGATATACGCACCTCTTGTCCTTTAGGAGTTCATGCAGTTCCTCGCAGAATCTCTCCGCAGTCCAATTTACCATGGAAGTGCAATTATTGCCGGCGAGTTTCTCGTATAACTCCCGCAAGGTATTTGTGATATTGGGGTTTCGACCCACAGAAACAATAGCAGAACATTGGAAGGTAGAGGATTGGGCTTTAAGCTTGTCATGCACCAGTTTGGCGAGAGTTGTCTTACCCAACCCTCCACATCCAACAATGGATATTATCTTGAGGCTCTTGTGATCCTCTGGTTGAGTCAACATCTGGATTAGTTGCTCCCTTGCCTTTTTCGATGCCGACGAGCTCCCCTCATTCTTGTATAGATTAATCACACGGGGGTCGATGCTAGTGTTCACAGGAGGAACCTCGCCATTGAATGCGTAGCTGTGAAGATGGGGTATTCAATAGTTGTTAGGTTTCGCATCAGTAATTGTTTGATTTACCATTGCATCTCATTGTTATTTGAATTTTATTCCGCTTTAATGAAAAACACGCAACGGCGTGGTCTTAAAAAAATGTGTACCTGGCACGCAGCTCAGACAGCTCCTTGGAGAGGTTGTTGATGTCTTGGATCCTTTTGGAGATGTGATGGCGTTCCTTCAACTTCTTTATGGGCTTGGTGAACTTGCGAGAGACCTTCTTGAGGATGCTGGTATCGGCGGGTGCAGCTTCGAGCTGGGCCACACGCACCATGAAAGCATCGACGGCGTCCTCCATGTCGTACGACAGCTCCCGGATTTGCCGAGCCCAGAGCTTGTCTTGCTCCTTGAGCCGCTCCGGTGGCACCCGGGACACGTCAACGAGTGTATCGTGGATCATTTTCATCTCCCTGGATAGGGACTCGACCTTGCGCTTGAGGCCCCTCTGCCGGACGTACTCGTCCTCGAGCAGCTGGAGCAGCTTGGAGAGGAGGGGCGCATGGCCCCATGGCGAGATCCATGATCGACTCTCACTCTTCCTCTTGTTGCTTCCTTGCTCGATCTATTAGTTGTTAGAAAAGTTGCTAATGGCAAAACAGAGTCTGTATCGCCCGGGGAGGAGAACTGGCCCTGTGCCTGTAGACAATTAGCTAATTAATTAGCTAGAGGGTCAACCACTAATCTCATTTCACGGTGCAAATTATATGGGCATGTGATGCACTAACATGTGATCCTGATCCGTCACTTGCGGCGCCACGCATGCCACTATAAAAAAAAAAAGTAAACGGTCATCTGGATGCAGTCGTCGTTACCTTATTCATCGATCCTTTATACTACTACGCGTCAGTTGCATCGGTCTTCAGTCCTGCTTTCAAATACATATCCATGAGTGCGTTCATTACTGAGGTATTGGACTCGGACAAGCCATGGATGACAAGACCATGAACCTGCCGCCCAAAATTCAAGTCACCGCTCACCGGTGATTGAAGAAGCCTTCACAGCCGAAATGTAGGTGAACATGTCAGCTGCTATTCCAGAACGATGCATCAGAACTGCTGTCCTCATTGCCTCATACCCACAGCCATTGGTGACATAGCCCTCCAGCATCGCTTTCCAGCACGCCACGTCTCTGGAACCGGAATCTATGCCTGCAAACACTCGGAAGCACGGAACTTCAGCTAAAGTTGCATCGGTCTTCAACGTACAAAAAAAACGTACATGGGCGGTGCATCGCCAGTGTGGTAGTGGGGATGACTTTCACGCACTACTCACTACAGGAATCCGCTTCTTTGCGAGTGCAAAAATATTTGCCGAGAGCAAAACGTCGGGCACTCGGCAAAGAGCCTATTTGCCGAGTGCCAAATAAAAAAACTTCGGCAAAGAAAAACACTGGCAAAAAGCTTCTTTGCCGAGTGTCAAATAAAACACTTTCGGGCAAAGAATTCTTTTGCCGAAGCCAAAAGGCACTCGGCAAAGAGGCTCTTTGCCGGCTCTTTTGCCGAGTGCCTTTTTTTGCACTCGGCAAAGCATGTTTTCAAATCAGTTTTTGAGGCCTTAAACGAAGCTTAAATAAAAAGTTTTCAACTACAAAGTTTCATAACTTCTCAAGCTCTACAAGTTTATTTTGGTCATTTCTTCATTTGACAAAGCATCAATAACGTTGTTCACAAAACTTACATCTCTTTCATATCCTTTCTTAGTTTCCTACAACTAGAAGAGAGATTAATAAGATTTATGAACAATGTTACTAACATTTTGTCAAACAAATAAATGATCAAAGTAAACTTTGTAAGTCTCCAAAAGATATGAATCTTTATAGTACAAAACTTTTGATTTCAATTCATCTTATCATGCAAAACTAGGTCTAAAAAGCGCTCTCAAATTTAAAATTCGAATTTTTCAAATGACCTCGGATGGAAAAACTTCCTAAATGAAAAATGTAGATCTCAAAAGTTATGAAACTTTGTAGTTGACAACTTTTTATTTAAGCTCGTTTGGGGCCTCAAAAAATTGGTTTGAAAACCTTGTTTGCCGAAAGTCAAATAAAAAATACTGGGCAAAGAATTCTTTGCCGAGTGCCAAAAAAAGGCACTTTCGGCAAAGAGGCTCTTTGTCGAGTGTCTTTTTAGGCACTCGGCAAATCCTGTTTTCAAACCAGTTTTTGAGGACCTAAACGATTTTAAATTAAAAAGTTGTCAACTACAAAGTTTCACAACTTTTCGAGGTCTACAATTTTTATTTAGGAAGTTTTTGCATCCGAGGTCGTTTGAAAAATTTGAATTTCTGATTTAGTATAATATATGAGGAGCTAATACGGAATCTAGACACAAATGACGATTAGTGCAGTGGTAAAGGTAGTAGACACGCGAGAGATTGTGGGTCGAATCCCACTTTCGCCGCAAAGTGTGAAAAAGTGTAGAAAAACTTGGAAAAAAAGATCATGGTTGAGGGTAAGTGGTAGCTGGTCAATGGTGGCCTCTCCAAAAAATAAATTTTTTTGCTATTTTTTTGGTTTTTTTTTACTTTTATCTTTGCCGAGTGTTTTTCTTTGCCAAAGTGTTTTTTTTTCGGCAAAGCCTTTGCCGAAGTGCCCGATACTTGGCACTCGGCAAAGAATGCTTTTGCCGAGTAATTCTTTGCCGAGTGCGCTTTGCGAGTGCGCGGCACTTCGGCAAAGCCTTTGCCGAGTGCAAAGGGGCTTTGCCGAGTGCGGCGAGCACTTTCGCAAAGCGCAGGATTCCCGTAGTGACTAGACATCATTTTGAAATTAAACAACCGGCTTCTTGCTTCAAGAAGGAATCAGGCCACGAGCAAGATTTCAATAAAATTCTTCTTGTCTTCACTCCTTTGTAACAGCCCACACTACCAGGTTTTTTAAAATAAACAAACCCCCACACTGCCGCAGCCAGTGCGTAGCTTTGAACACGACCTGCAAAATAGATTTGCGACTGGATTTGTCAAATACTAAATCATTCCTCGTAAGAGCCAAAGCGAAGAACACAATGCAGCAGCTCCTATATTTTTTTGAGGAATTTCGGGGATCAAATCGATCCCCACTTACTTCATTTCACAGATTCCGCAAGCCGGTGGGTGAAAGGGTGCAAGGCACCAATACAAACGCGCTCCTTGAAGGGCAGAAGTACATGAGGGGAGAGAGAAAGATTACAACATCACGACACATAACAACACCACCATACAACAACAACAACAAGGGTAAACCTAGACTAAGTCCTCGACTAAGCCGAAAATCACCATATAAGCAACAAGCTTCTAAATTCTCTCCCATTTTGTTTGTGGCAAGCACCAAAATTGTTTTGTGTACTCCTTGCCGGTTTTAAACCAAGCACCATATATATGGATAGCAGTCATAGCACACCACAAGACCTTAGCCATCACAAAATTGAAAAACAAATGCTAAATATACTCTCTAGATTAGAGCAAAGACCTGATTTGAGAAACATCCAAGACCTCTTTCAAAGGAACTCCCCCAGCCTACGATCCTCCCAAAACCTGATTGGTGAGACATTCGAGACCTTAATCTTCCTAGTCTCAGAAATTGCTCTTTTACCCCATAAGACCCATCCAGAAGTGACAGTCCCCCAGTTTCTTCGTCACTTTAGGTCAAATACCAAGTAAAATGAGAGAAGGATACACATACACTGAAGTACTGAGCTAACATGTCAGAGAAAGTATAAATTGAAGTACTGAACTATGGATGTTCGTGCTGTGCATGATGAACGGCACATTCGAACCATGGAGGAAAAGGCTTATGGCGACCTGCCATTATAATTGAAGTTCTCTCATCTTAAATTATGAATGCACACAAAACAGACACAACATCCTTTCCGCATTTGCATGCATTGTACACCAAATGCCCAAACAACAGCTGATCTAGCCTAATTTCAGTGTGCCTATCTGTTATCAAGATGCTTGTAAAAATGTATTCACTATCTTCACATTCACTGCAATACACTGCTGTAACCTTGCGCTTTCTGCACTTGATTCTCAGCCATCTTCCTCCTGGTATCCTCTACAGACCGCCAATCTCCATCTTCAGCGTAGACATGCGACAGGGACACATATGCGCCATCGCTGTTTAGCGCCATTCTCAGGATCTGTTGTGCTGTAAGCAGACTGAGTTCTATATTACCATGGATCCGACAACCGCTTCATCAGTGATCTCCATACTGCAGGCCATGGCTGGAACGGCATTGCCTCGATAATGCTTTTTGCTTCTTCCAGGAGTCCTCTTCATGCCAGGAGCTCAATTAGGCTTGCGTAATTGGCCCTTGTTGGATTCATGCTGTGCACATACAGCATGGAGCTGAACAGAAGCTTCCCTTGCTCGACTAGCCCAAGATGGCTGCAAGCTGAGATGACAGGAACAAATGTAGCTGGTGTTGGTGCCAATTGGAGCTGTGTCATATCTTGGTAGAGGCTGAGGACGTCATGGATCAAACCATGGTTAGCATAAGCTGTCAGCATGGTGTTGTATAGTATGGCGTCCTCGGTCACCAATGAAACTTCAGTGAAAGCGCTTTTGGCAGCAGTAATATCACCGCATTTTGCGTAAGCATCAACCAAAGCACTGGACACACAGAAGTGCTTGTTGTGCCCTGTCCTGACAACAAGCGAATGGATGCATCTGCACTGCCTAATCAATGCAGAGTTTGCACAAGTATTCAGGATGGTACCCAGAATGAACTCATCAGGCTCCTCTGGGCTGTCAACTCTGCACAAGTTGAAAAGGAAAATGGCCTCTTTATCCAAGTCATGCTTCACGAATGCAGAGATGGTAACTCCCCTCCCCATGACACTAAATCCATTTTGCCAGCGTCCTTGATGATTTTCAGTGGATCTAGAACTGAGCCAAGGGCTGCTTTTGCTTTGATAAGTGAGTCGACACAAACTAGCATGAAGCAAACCCCTGTTTCAGAACACTCGTGTGGATTTGGTCATGGTTCCTTGCATCATGATCTTGTTGAAAGGCAGATAAAACAGCTGGATAGGTGAACTCATCCGGTCTTGCTCTGAAGCAAACCAAGCTGCAGAAGATCCTCATTGCATCTCCAGAACAGCCGTGCAGAGCACAGCCTATGATCATCTCGTTCCATGTCACAATGTTTCTGACACTAAGATTACAGAAGAAACTGTAAGCAGAGCTGTGCAGCCCATACTGCGAGAGCATGTTGATGACTGCATTCGCTGCAAGAACATTGTCAGAGTAGACTGAGTAGTCATGGCGGTAGGCAAGTCCAAAGATCTGAAGACCGAGGGAGGCACTCCCTTTAGCACCACTCAGCCTCAGCATGACAGAGGACATAACTTGGTTTGGTTTGCAGCCGTACCGTCACATGTCAACAAAGCATTCCGCAGCTGCCCTCTCATAATCATCGTGTGCGAGGCCTGATATCATTGTGTTCCAAGAAACAGTATCTTTCCACCGAATCTGACCAAAGACACCAACGGCAACTTCCTTCTGTCCTGCTTTGGAATACATATCCATGAGTGCGTTCATCACTGAGGTGTTGGACTCGAACACGCCATGGATGACAAGACAAGACCATGAACCTGCCGCCCGAAATTCAAGTCATCGGTGATCGAGGAAGCCTTGACAGCCGAGATGTAAGTGAACATATCAGCTGCTATTCCAGAACGATGCATCAGAACTGCTGACCTCATTGCCTCATACCCACAGCCATTGGTGACATAGCCCTCCAGCATCGCGTTCCAGCACGCCACGTCTCTGGAACCGAATCTATTCCTGCAAACACTCGCTCCACAGCAGCGACAAGCCGGTGCTTGGCATACACCAGCATTAGGGAGGTCCCCACGTAAGGATTCCCATCCAGTCCAGCTTTGACAGCGAGGCCGTGAAGGGAACAGCCGAGATTGACATCAGCCGTCACCACCGCCGACTGACAACAAGCGCAGAGCGCGCTGGCGAGAGCGAACTCGTTGGGGCAGAACCCGCTCCTGACCATGGCGGAGAAGAGCGCGAGCCCCAGGTCAGGCGCGCCGCCACGCGCCGCGGCAGACACCATGGCCGTCCAGGTGACGAGATTGCGGCGCGGCGTTTCGTCGAACACGTGCAGTGCGGTCGCCAGGTGTCCGCGCTTGGCGTAGTAGAGCAGGAGGTGGTTCGCGGTGAACGTGTCCGCGGATACGCCGAGCTTTTATGGCGGACGCGTGGAGCGTCGAGCCAGTGGACGTGGACGGTGGCAACGCCGCAGAACTGGGACACGACGCGGCGGTGGCGGCAGAGAGGGCGTTCGCGATGGCGAAGGCGTCTGTGGTGGCGGGAGTGACGGTCGCAGCGGTGCTGCTGCCGCTGGCTAGCGTGGAGAAAGTGGCCGAGGCAATGGCGGTTTTGGGGAGCAGCCATGGTGAGGAAGCCTTTGCGCGCAGCATCGTCCCCTTCCAATGGTTTTGTTGGTGCCTGGCGCCGCCATTTCTGAACTGAATTACATTGATTCATTTCTGGGGGCGTGGTCAGTGGACGTATGTATTTTTTTTTGGGAAAACTTTGATGCATGCATGCTCTTGCAAATCCCAGAATCACACTAGATTCATTTCAACTGCATGCACCATGGGAAACTCTGAATCATCATCAATCAAACAGAATTATGCAGTAAGAAACAAAAATCCCAGTAGTGTCTCAGTCTCTGTCAGTTGCCACTTCCATGACTGAACATCACTGAAGAAAGCACACAGGCCCCTTTCTGATAATCTGATTGAACAACTACAAAGTACACTGTACGTGCTAACTAATTTTGGACATTCATGTCACAGCTAAGCCCCTTTTTGAAAGATCCGACAACTTATGTTCGGCCTTTTATATTAATAAATAAGAAGAGGATAATTGACCCAGTTTATAAGGAAAACCGAGCCCAAAACCATACAATACTACTTATAAACAGCTACTCAACCTGTATCACTACTTACAACCACGAGCTCAAGTCCAGAAGCGGCAAAATAAACGAATCCTACAAAGTACAGCTAAGCCTCTTCATGTAGTACTATTTATTTCCGGAGAATCTCAGCTTCTTCTTCGATCAATTTAACTATTAGATCGGCAAGTCTTGGTCAAGCTGACTAAGTTTGCGACAAAGGTAAATGGCACCACCAAAATCGATCATGAAATCGACAACATGTGCAATGATACCTAATGTGACGTTTGGACCAGGTGCTTCTTTGATCACAACGTACACAATCTTGGAGCATGACATGACTAACAGATTGACTGTTTTATTCCTCTTCACTGCCTTCGCGTTTATTGATGTGTCTTCTAGGTTGATGAAGAATCTTTGTACGCCAATCATCGCAGCCAACAGAAGTGATGGGATAAGTAGATTCATCAACCCCCACTTTAACCACTTGTTGGAGGTCTCTTCTCCAAGTACATGTATAAAAGAGAGACAAAGCACAATAGCATGGCCACTGAACGATACAAACATGCTCCATATCACGTACAACTTGCGTCGTCGTTCCCTCTGTTGTCCAGCGTCCAGAAGACAAAAAGAATGAGGGCCAAATGTTATTATCTCCCCGCTCCAAATCACAAGACATTTTAACTTTTATAGACATGTTGCTTATATATATGGAGCTAGATATACTATATCTAAGTGCATAGCAAAAGCAAAAGCCAAAAAAGTTACGTATCTAAAAAAAAAAGCCAAAACATATTATATTTTGAAACAATGGAGAGAGTGTAGGTAGCAAATAATACAAAATATGTTCTTACTATAGCCAGATTTGATGGTAATAAACCACAATCTACATATTCTCATCTCACTACGCGGTAAATAGTCCATGGATATCCATGTTTTATGGTATCTTTAAATTATGTACAAATGATAATCATTTACACTTGTTTTTCATTGTGAAGAATATTTCAATTGAAGAATATATATGAATTCTAGTGGTAGTCGCCACAAGTGATGCTACCTTTTGTTCTGTCGTGGTTCGGTGCTTTCCTGACGCTCCATTGTGCTTTTCAAAGAATGAGGCTTTACCACGTGGCTCGTGACTCTGCATTCAATACTACTAAATCATTAGTCTCCATCACAACTAAGCTATGGTCAATCTCATTGAGTTTCGTTCTCTATGTTGAAAACAATATAGGCTGGCTGGTGATGGTGGTGCAGCTTGGTTGTTTTACTGTATTATTTTACCCTTTATGAATTTCAAATTTTAAACCGAGGTTCCATATTTTTAGGAATTAGGAGCAATCGACCCATGGAGTAAAAGAGGTGGAAGGAAGACGACAATGCCGTTCCCTGTGTCCAGGGCAGCGGCAGCGGCAACGTATGCAGCCGAACGAATCCTTGCAGGAGCTGATTTGGTGGTCACTTGCGAGGCGCGTATGCCCCAACTCCCCAAGCCCATGTCTTGAAGGCAATGCTGCGTTTGCGTGCTAACGGTACGTGAACAAAGAGGCAGTGGTGATGATTGATCCTTGCGGCGATGCAAGCTAGTCTTTTGATCCACAGACTTCGTGGCGCTGGCTGGCATCGGTAAAGGTGGCATGACCCCGTCTCACAAGGCGAGGCTTGGTTGGTGACGGTCCGACGGATGGCGCAGGCAGGTTGGAGCAGCCCCAGCAAGCAGCGCAGGATTCTCGACTAAGCAACTAGCCAACTATGCCTGCGGGGACGGCAACAAGATTGAGCTGGCACGACGGGATGAGCGAAGGCTGAGGTCGTGGCGACAATCAGCGAGATACGGTGATATGTGGAGACGAAGCAGGTGTTGGGAAATTGGGGATGGAGGCGCCGCAACAATGGAGCGCGTCCGCAGAGTCAGGGCGGCAGCGGCAGGGGACTTCAGTGCGGAACGTCCGAAGCTTCAGCTTGCCATTTGCTCCCCACGACAAGTCTCCCTAGGAGAAGACTGGCGAGTCTCCCCTGGGAGAAGACCCCGAGAACGCTGATATGCTCACATGGTGTCCAGCGGAGTTGCAGCGAATTGCTTCTTGTTCTTGATCTCCTGGCTGGAGCGGCACGCGAAGTTGCTGATGGGATGGATGGAGGGATCCTGTGGAGATCTGTGGCCTGCGGAGGAGGATTCAACGGAAGCCGCGACATCTGATCTGACCAGCGGCGCTCCCTTGACTGGAGTTGGGGAAGAGGGGGACAAGAACTGGCTGCTGCTTGGGGGCAAGACTTGCGTGGGGGAGGAACTGGGGGCCACTGTCGAGGTGGTCGGCGGTGGAGGCTCCTGCGGGGCGGCCCCCGGCGTGCGGCGAAGGTACAGTCTGTGGCGGCGGCGCTCGTAAGAGCCTATATAATCACCACAAGAGAAATGTTACCTTTTCTTCTCTCTTAGCTTCGTCGTTTGTTGTTTCATCATCGGCACTACTGCTTCTGGAGGGTGGCAGCATTGGCTACACATGACAAAATTTACAAGAAACTGGTTATATGTATTAGTTTTGAATTTGAACACCGCAGAAATTGGAGGCAAATAATGAATCGATAGCGTAATCACCACAAGAGAAATGTTACCTTTTTCTTCTCTCTTAGCTTCGTCGTTTGTTGTTTCATAGTGCACACCTATTGGCTACACATGACAAAATTTACAAGAAACTGGTTATATGTATTAGTTTTGAAATTGAACACCGCAGAAATTGGAGGCAAATAATGAATCGATAGCGATCTCACCCTTCCAACAAAATATCCACCTGGGGCTTGTTGCGCCATCAATGGTAAGATCGACGAGAGAAGCACAGGGAGAGGGCTATGTGTGTGTGATTTGGGAGAGGCTATGTGATGGTGGTACAGTGGCGGGTGACAAACCCAGGAAGCGGATGCTGCTGGCTGCTTAATAGGCAGGGAGAGCAACGCGGCTTCTTTTCTTGTATGCTAAGATTCCCTAATAAGGAAGGAGCTAGCCTGTGTGTATGTGTGTGAAAAACAATAAACAATACCTCCACTCATGATCAACTGTGATCAATACGAGTAAAATTTATTGCAACTATGCTAATGTAAATTAGTTTTAACTGTGGTTGTCTAGTGGTACCTGAGTAAGTAATGTCACAAGAGTTTGTTTTAGGTTTCATAGCATTGGTGTAGGCAAACAAGTCCACTATATATATGAGCCTAAATAATTTGTGGTGATTGACTCCAGTTGTAAGGGCCTTCCAGTGTTAATTAATAGTGTAATCGGCACGCCGAGAACTGAATTTCTAGTTTAGAGAGAATTTGGAGTGAGGAAGAGGGTGTGTTATGTCATGTGTGTGCTTGTGGAGGCATAGATGAGAGCAGAGTATGTGAACAGAGGTAGCTAGTTTATGTTTGTTACCATTATCACACTGTATTTGCTCAGGGTTTTCCCTGTCATATTGGTGACCTGTGCTGTGCTTACATTTGTGCAATAAATTGGAGGTTGCCGATCCAAAGCCTACATTTGTCCACTGGATGGTTGCTGAAATGATGCTGTTCATCTTCATTATTTTAAATTCTCTTATGTCAAACTATGAATGGCCGAATGTGCAAACAACAAACTAAGCAGCTAGTATCATTTTCTCCAACTGAAGACACAATCAATCCCGCGTGGATGACATCGATATAATGATGACGGCATCTCCTCCACCCGCTCCCACCAGTGCACCACTGTGTGCACAGCATCTTTATGTGTCTCGTCTTTCTCACCAACCGACTAATCAAGTGAGAACCCGGAAAAGAGGATGCTGATTCAATTTAGTCCTCAAATTTGTTTCCTTTTATCGATGGGGCTGGCAAAAGGAATACATAATCATGCCGGGGCAAGCTATGATAGCTGAGGGCAAAATAATGTGCACAAAATAAATTAGAACAATATTTTGGGAGGCACAATAGAACTAAAAATCTTTCCTTGCAGCAAAAACACAGGCATATACATAATTTTTTCTGCTAAGTACTTCGATGGGGTCTCCTCACAATAATTTTATCTTATTTATTATTACTAATTAGAGGCTCCAACGGAGGCACCACGTTAATTCTCACCAAATGCACTTGAAAAATAGATAAATACTAGAAATTCTCACGTTAATTAGAAACATCCGGCCATCAAACCATCAATCAGAGCTACGTATAACCGTCAGATCTAATTTAACTATTAAAGAAATTACCCACCACTGCCATTATATATATATACAGATACAATAATAAAAGAAAGAGCCTAAATCTTGCGTACAATAAAATCTTGAATTTTTGTGTGGACATGCACAAAATTATTGGTTAATAAATTAATATCTGCCATCACGTTGCCTTCATGCACAATGCACCGTCCCAACTACCGTCACGTCAATCGATTTTTCTTTCTTACATTCACCGTCCCGTCTATACAGTCAAATAGCTCGGATCGGTTTCACCCAAATACTCCTCTACCCCCGGCTGGCCTGCAGATATTGACATCCATAGTTGGTTATATTGGTAGTACATGTCATATTAATCTCTATCAATTCCAAGAAACGAGATACATATGTGCCGAACTGCCATTATTTATTTTTGCTCAAAATAATTCCATTATTTATTTATGTATATATATGCTCTGCCAATCTGCAAGCATCAGATCTATTTTATTTTTTCTATAAAATTACCGACGGCATTATTATGTTATTATTTATTATAGACTAGAAAAATGCCCGTCGTTACAACGGAAAAAAAAAACTATACTATGTTTTTTTAATTTTTTTGGCTTTTGCTCTCTATATATAGGGGCGTGTAATGTCTAATTAATATGGTAGACACGAGTCCTATTTAGAATAGGATAGGAGTCCTATTTAGAATAGGATAGGAAACGTACATGGCCGAAGGACCGTGCTTGTATTCGAACCGGACTCATTGTAAAGGTGTATTCGTGATCAGACTTATTGTACGTTTTGCATGGCCAGACAAAATTAATCCATTCAGAAGAACATGCGATTGCGGAGACTCTTCTTATGCAGATAGAAAAAAGGTGAAAAAAATTTGGTGGACTAAAATCTCCTTTACTTTATTAGTAGGTATAGATAATTTACAACCAGAGACGAATAGGTTTTAGAGGAAACGCTGGCTGGTGATGATGTAGGCCGGTCTTGCCCTCCGTTCTATAGAATTATAAGACTAATGGTAATCTAATCTAATGACGCTGAGAACTAATTAAGACACACACTGGACGGCCAGCGCCTAAGCACTCAGCCAACGGCCCAACACAAGAAACCTAGACGGCCCACCATACTACTCCAAGGGTCCAAGCATATGAAGCCCCTCAGGCCCGCACACACCACATAGCCACGTACACACCACTCGTAACCCTATCGCTTCCCGATCTTTGGAGCTTTGGCGGCGGCGCTTACTGTGGTGGACTGGCGCGGTCACGGACGCCGGACGCGGAGTCGAGTGGCGGTTGCTGTAGTGGACGGCGCGAGCGGGGAGCCAAGGAGGAGTCAAGCTCGGAGCGGCGGATCTACCAGCGAGCGCAAGCGTCGAGCGGAGGGCACGAGCGCCGAGCTGGGCGACGATGCTGCTGGCGTCAGGCGGTGGCGCAGTGCATCTGGCTATGCCGGTATTTAAGTATAGGATCACGTATCCTATACGGACTGTTTGAGTCTTATTTGGATTTGGACCAGGAACCGAGCGGGATTAGAATTCGCTCTAGCACTTTTAGACCCACTAATCCCACATCTGTTATTTGTTCTCCATTGATAGCATCATTTAAAGATATGAGAAAACGATAATTATTACGGCAAATAAAAAATAGGACCTTTACATGGAGTAATGATCGAGATTAAGCAAGGAGAAGCACATGCGGACCGGTGCCGACGACGTTGCCTGGTACGACATCTTGGCAGAGTCCACGGCCCTGGCTGTGGCGATGTCGACATGGCCGTCGTGTGCTCCCTCCAAATCTCCTCTTCTGTGCCCCCCATCCGCCATGGACGCCGTTCTGCGGAACGATGGCGGCAGCGTACTCGCGATACAGTATTCTGCGAGCGATGGCGGCGGAGCACGCGCGAGACGTCGTCACAATGATCCAACCCTAAAACCTACAACAGCGGGCTAGCGCCGTACGCTCGTACGAAGCGGTACGTAAGCGCCGATAATACGAGGTGGAGCCGGTTCTAGGATGAGTATGTAGCCAAGCCGAGCGTGTACGTAACGATTGAATCATTAGTGCTGGGACGCGTGGCGCTAATAGTGGACGTGCACACCAAAGCACCGGTGTGCACCCCGCACACGCCAGTTTTTTCCCAGATGCTGCCCTTGATCTGTTCCAAGGTCCACCCATGAGCGGCGTTGTCCTTGTCGCTAGCGACGACGAGCCGCTCGACGGCCTCCAGGATCGCATGCGGACCAAACCACAGCGGGCGCGAGCGCCCCCTACAGCTGGGCGAGACAGGCAACACGCTTTTCTTGTCATGGATGGAGGTACTCTTTTTTTTTTGAAACATAACCGGGGAGGGGGGTCCCACCTTTTCATTTCAAGAACCCTTACACCAAGATCAAACTTGGGTAGGGGGAAAGAGGGAGCTACTCTTATTAGTACCTGTGTTTAAATCATCGTCACCACGCCTTAAAAAGCTGTGTTTAATCATCGCCACCACGCCTATCTGCATCGACTTGCACATTGTGGGTACGTAACGGTGCTTAAAAAAATCTTAATTGACATTAGTTAATTAGCACGTAGGATACGATGGTGGTGTTCCTTCTGTGCTTATTAATTAGAGCTGGTGTTAGGCTGTTAGCTATTCGACTGACGGTAGTTTATTTGTTATGGTAGAAAAAAACATCATGCAACATAATGTTTAATAAGCCAGGATGATTAAAAAAAGATAAAAGTAAAAGTAAGGCGTTGATGAACCCGGCCCTTCGATCTGTTCCACGTTGACTCCACATGTATGGCACGCAGTATATATAGGCACATTGCCTCCGGATGTTATCAGTGTTTGGGCGTGCAAAGATCAAAATGTGAAGGAAAGCATATAAAAGCGACACCAGCCAATGGCAGACATAATGGAGAGTGTGTTTTAACTTTTAAGTAGTTTATTTGCTGACAAAAATTACGCTACTAGGACAGATAACGTATCCTATGCAAATGAGCTTCATGTGCAAATTATATGGGAACTCTAATATCTCTGTAACTATTGCTAGCAATAATAAAGGCAATGAGTTAATAGATGCATGAAAATATTTCATCGGTCTCCATTCTCCCTCTCTCTTTTTTTAGGGGCGTCGAGGCAGCTTGCTTGCGATTGCCAATGGATATAGCAGGCCCGCGTGCGGTGCCTGTAAGCTGCATGCTACGTAAATTCGTGACAGGCCCACTAGCTGAATCCATCCACACGATCATATCAGCTGCGGAATGTACGTAGTACTTGTATTCTACTCTTTCTGCTTGGTAGTAGACGTGGGAGCGTGAGCTTTGTCACAGAGGGTGGGTCCCACGTACGACCAGGTAAACTCCTCGTGTTGACACGAATCCGAATACAGGCCTGTCGGCTTTCGGATTGCACGTGAAATCCACCCAGCGTTCTAATCACGTCGTGGGCTCCCATAGCTAGTTTGTCGAGTAGAACAAATCCGGCGCTCAGGCCACGACGCACAGCAGCAGGTTGCCCAATTCAGCCACGAGCAGACATCAATAAACCGCCACGTACGTTCATCGTACGCCAAGACGCACGGCGCCGTTCCTCGCCGAAGCGATCGGCAATTTGTGTGGCGTGGCCAGTGGACATGGCTCCTCAGCACGATGAGCGGCCCGGCCAGCCACTCTTCTCCGTCCCAATTTATAAGTCGTTTAATTTTTATGTCCCTAAGTTTGCCTACTGTCTTATTCAAAAAAAATATGCAAATTTTTATTTCTTTTTTAGTGGGTTGTTTTGTTAATATAAAATCTTCAAAAATAGCTTAAATTTGATGATATTTGCATAAATTTTTTTGAATAAGACGAAAGTGGTCAAACTTAAAGTTTAAAAAGTCAAACGACTTCTAATTTGGAATGGAGGGGAGTACTTGTTTTGAGATGAGTATTGGGATAACTCTCTCAAGTGTACCCAGCCACGAGCCAGCCCGGGCAGGGGGTGGGCTCAAGCCCCGCCTAAGAGCCGAAAAATCAAGGCTATTACTATAGCAAAATAAAAAATCATCATTAAATCTTCATATAAATCAATGTCTCCATGCTTTCAGCCCCCTAAGATTGTTTCTAGCTTCGTCACCGAAAGTGTACGAACAACACACCGCTTCTCTATTCATTCCTTCTCGCTTTTACATAATATAGTCCTATTACATCTTTGTACTTTGAGCTTTATATACTTCAAAAGAGAGAGAAAACCCATCATCCAAACATTAAAATTCACAAAAGAAAAACACCTCGAATGGTCTTGGCAGCAGAAATGTTGCTGCATCAAGAATCATGATCTTCCATCCGTTAATTGTGCTACTCTCTCTCGCTCCAACACATATTATTTGACATTGCTTAGTTTGTTTTAAAAATAGCCAACGTCAAATATAATAAAATGGAGGTAGTAATATTTATTTCTTTCTAAATGTGAATGTGATAGAGTGAAATGCAGGAAAAACATAAATATCTACTTTTGTTCGAGTGATTTATAGAATTCTACTGGAAACATGGGGCGGCCCTGTTTATTTGATTTAGCCAATACATTCTTGTAGCCATTACATGTTTATAAAAAAAATTCAGAGGTTTCATCTGAAGAACCTGCATGCGTCATGAACGGAAAACAACAACTAGCTAGTAACGGTTGTTTTAATTACAGCTCAAGAGCATATGTGTTTATCTAAATAGACTTAAAGTTTATCTTTATTGGACATGTACATGAAAGTGGTATGTGAACAAGATATAATCCATTGAAAAGATTACCAGAACTTGGCATGGAGTCACGAGGAAACAGATCTAATTTCTAGTGGATTAGGATCGTGTCCGTGCGCTGCTAGGAAAAAAACATTTACATGGCAATACACACATGATTCAATAGAATACTAATAATATAAAAATAAGCACAAATATCAAATAAGTATTTATTGAAAAACATAGTAAATTAAACAAATCTTCCCAAGTAATTACAAATTCACGCACGCACGAAGGGCAAGCAGTTTTATCGAGGTAGATGGAGTTTATACCTGATGATATGATTTATCTACAAGGTGTCTATTTGTTGGTGTCAGGTGGGTAATCAAATAGACACTGGGTGTCGCAGTCAGCTTGGTCGAGCAGATCAGTCCGGGGGTAGCAGCGCAGGCACCAACACCGAGGCACCAACGTTGTTGAGAAGAAGGGCAACGAATTAGGAGCGCGCGGCACCATCTCCCAGTCTCCCTCGGCGGTGTACGTCTCGCCCGGCGCCAGTTTCGTTTTCGGCTCGCCGGCGGCAGCGTGCACCTCTACCGGCCTAGTAGTGCTCTCCGTGGCCACCACCACCTGTTCTTCGCGCGGCAGCACGGACCTCGGCATGGCGCGCGGCACCATCTCCCACTCGCCGTCGGCGTCCGCAAATTCGTAGGAAGGGTCGTAGAGGTCGTAGCTGTACCTGTTGGCGGCGTCGTGGTGGCCGCTGGCGTCGGAGGGCCGGCTGGAGGCCATCGTATCGATCGGATCGCTGTCGCCGACTGTCGAAAGCTAGCGTGTCCGTCCGGCGATAATTGCGCGCGGCTGGCTTGCGATGCGATGGGTAGAGAAAAGACTAGGGTTTTTTTACGAGGGAACGGGCCGTGTCGGCTAGGTACGTGTTTACGTCGGAGTCCATGTTATGTATATATTGGACTTGGAGTTTGTTTTCTTAATTTGATTGGAACACGTGAGATGAATATGTATTTTAGGAACGCATCAAACTTTGAGATCATGAACGTGTGGTGGAGCATACAAGCACATCAAACTTTGTGTGTGTTGGGTTTATTTCTCAAACAAACGTTTGAGGTGTTGTCATGTCTTGATTGTAGCGAGGGCGCGACTTTTACCTCTCCTTCTCCATATTCTTAGGGATGTTTGGTTAATTAGTCTTAGGATTTTTTTTTTCTAGTCCTAGAACTTATAGAAAAAGATTCTTAATGAGGTGGTTCTACAAAAAAAATTTTAAAAAATTCTAGTCCTAGAACTTTAACAATTCTTCTAATTTTTTATAATCTATTACTTAGTTGTTGTCAACAACTCAAAGAGGTAAGATGTGGTTTTATAAAATTTGTTTAGTTGTTTGAAATTAAAAAAAATTATTGGATAGGGCTGTACTCCAAAGAAGAAGAAGATGCCATCAAAGCCGGGGTCAACACTGCCATTGAAATTGCAGTCAAGCTGCTGACTAAGAAGGCGAAAGGCTCCTCCTCCATACATCAACTGGAAGACAAGACTGGTGATACAACTGAAGATGAAGATGAGGGACGGCATCAAAGGCTCCTTCCTTACTGTTGTCTTCAAAAACTTGTGTTCTTATTGTTAGGGCTTCCTCTGTAAGCCGTCATATCTTAGATTCTTGTATGCTCCTTAGCTGTTACTGTCTGTAATAACTCTGGTAATCGGTAACAACCTAGGTGGATGTTTGCTGGTCGACGCGTAGCCTTAGGTCTCGTGTCCTAGGCTTAGTTCTCGGCTAGTCTTTTGGTCTGAATCTTGTCTAAGATCTACGGTCCAGTCTCAAAACTCTGTTTGTATCTCCGTTTTATATAATGGAATTGGGTTCATCCTCGCTTCAAAAAAAAAAAAAAAAGATTAAAGTTGTCTTATAAGAAAGCCGAGGCCAAAAAAGAAGCCCATCTCTAATAGTTCCTAATTAAAAGTTCACTTCTAAAATATCCAGAAATAGCCCCACATCTATTTTAAAGTTGCGGTTACTTTTCTTTTTCCCGTGGGAACACTTCGTGCCGCCGGTACGAACCTGCACATAATTAAGGCAGTCATGGCCGGCCAAATCGTACGGATGGCAAAGACCAAGGAAACAGCATATCAGTACGCTAACAAGCGGCGGCACAGCCGATCACAATAAACAAACGTACGTTTATATCACCCCTCTACTTTCTAAAACGGGTCAAATTACCCCTAAAATAGTTTTAAAAATTATAGTAAATCACAGAAAAATCATAAAATGAAAAATCCAATTGTGTTGGACTCCAAATGAGTATACTATATTATATGTTTATTATGTAGATCTACTCATTTGGAGTCCAACACAATTGTTTTTTTCTATTTTATGATTTTTTCAAAACTACTTTAGGGGTAATTTGGTAGGTTTTAAAAAAGTTTAGGGGTGATATAGACTTGTTTCATAGGTTTGGGGGGCTATGTAGTCCACCTCTCATAGGTGGGGTGTGATTTAGACTTTTTCCTAAATTATATATATGCTCCAATTTTCCCTATCCCATAGACAAAGTCAACATTCTTTTTTGCAACGTTTGTTAACGAATTGAAGCTGCGGCATCACCCACCAGGTCCTGAATGGCAGGCGCGTGCTTCTTCTACCCAAGATTGACCATTCAGAGTTGAGGGCTTGCTTGGTCTATTCTGATCACTCATGTCTGCCTCATCAGGACGGCATCAGGACGGCACAGGCTCTAGAAAAACATGCCACCGTACCGTGCCACCCCACGTTCTTGGCGCCGTGGTGTGTACGTACCACGCACGTCCGTCGTCGCGTCATGGCTGTGCCCGGAAGCAACGTTGCTCCAACCACAGGCGGCTACCATGGCGCCGAGACGCCGCAACTCACCGAGCACCTCCTCGACGACGGAAAGCCGCAGCACAGCGCGCACTGCCTCGGAGAAGGAGAGCTCCCCTTCTTCTGGCGCCGCCGGAAGCCAAGCCACGACGACAGCCCATCCGGCTGCAGCGGCGTCGATTGGGCTTCCGTCCGTGCGACGTGCAAGGACTGGCTGACCAACCCGATGAACCTCGCGCTGCTCCTCTGGCTCCTCTGCGTGGGTGTCTCCGGCGGCATGTTCGTGCTCCTCCTCCTCGGCCTCCTCGACGGCGCGTTCCCGGTGGCGGCGGATAGGAACCGGTGGATCGAGATCAACAACCAGGTCCTCAACGCGCTCTTCACGCTCATGAGCCTGTACCAGCACCCGACGCTCTTCCACCACCTCTTCCTGCTCTGCCGGTGGCGCCTTCCGACGCCGCCCACCTCCGTGCTGAATACTGCAAGGATGGAGCCTCCGCCTCCGCCGTGCCGCGCCATGGTGACCGTGCCCACATCGCGGTCGTTGTCGCGCTGCTGCTGCACCTCACCGTGGTGTGTCAGTACGTGCTCTGTGGACTGTATTGGGGGTACACGAGAACCACGCGCCCGGAGCTCGCTGAGGACGGGTTCTTCGTGCTCGGTATCGTCGCGCCGGTTGTCGCCGCCGTGTACACCGTGTGTAGTCCGTTGGGGAAAGGCGATCGGTGCCACGAGCTCGCCGAAGCAGCGGCGGTGGCGAAGTCGACGACGCAGCCGAACGCCACGCCCATCGGGCACGTCGTGGTTGAGCCGGAATGGGCCGGCGGCATGTTTGACTGCAGCGGCGGCGAGGACGCGGCGGCGGCGACGGGGTGCCTCGCGCTGTCGTGCACGTTCTGCGTGTTCGGGTGGAACATGGAGAGACTAGGTTTGGGCAACGCGTGCGTGCACGCCGTCACGTTCGCGCTCCTCTGCTTCGCGCCGCTCTGGGTGTTGGGCGTCTCGGCGTTCCACATCCACAACGTGGTCATCGGCGACGCCGTGGGCGTCGCCGGCGCAGTTCTCTGCGTCGGCGGCCTGCTCTACGGCGGGTACTGGAGGATCCAGATGAGGAGAAAGTTCGGGCTCCCCGGCAGCACCGCGTGCTGTGGATCCTTGTCGATGACGGACTACGCCCGGTGGCTGTTTTGCTGGCCCTGCGCGCTGGCGCAGGAGGTACGCACGGCGAACATGTACCACGTCGACGGCGAGGTGTTCTACTCCAAGGTCGTTGATGGGGATGATGAGTTCGGGCAGCCGTTGCTGGTCGCGGTGTCCAACGATCGTGACGTTTTCAGTGTAACGGACACGGTTGCAGTGGCAGAGATGTCACCGGCAAGTGATCATCTGGTTCTTGTTCATGACGAAACGACCATGGATCCACCTGTTCAGGTCGTTGTTGTGCAGGTGGAAGATGACTGCAGTGTTGTTCGTCACGGGGAGACGAGCGGTTCTTCTGTTTCTTCTGTTTCGTCATCGGCGACGGCGACACCGAGGGAGGAAGATGATGCATCTCTTTTGGAGTCGAACTCAAACCGAGAAATGTTGGAAGATGCTGATGGTGGTATGTTGTCGTCTGATGGGGGTTGGAGAGTGGAGAAGGTGAAGAGACTGATCAATATGATCACCTTGGTGTCTCTGCTCATTCTTTTGTACACAAGGGGAGTTATTCTGTAGAAAGGGTGGAAATTGGGGATTGCAGGAAGTTGATTCTTTATGGAGTTCATTGGTGTGTATATACAGGAACACAAACTTGTCACAGAAGTGGACAAGATTTAGATGGAATTGTAGTTTTTGTAATTGGGAGTAGTAAAGCCCAACTACGATTTGGAAAAAAAGTAAACTGAATTTTTTACAGCTTCTTCTGTCTGTTCCTGTTTAGTCTATATTCGCGTCACCGTGTTAAAAAAATTAATAATAATAATAATAATAACAACAGTCTGCAAGTATATGAACTGCATTTCTGAAAACTGATGAAGGCCAACTACACATATGTTTGTATAACTCTGTCTGGACGTGTTGCGACATCATTGAAATGGCGAGGAGTATAAGAGACGAAAATGATCAGGCCTAGGCACATGATGAAACCTAAATTTTTCTTCTGATCCTATTCATAATTCTATAAAAAACAGAGCAGCACAAAATACAGTTGAGTTTGTCTATGAATTTATCAGACGCTGGTTTGGCGCCTGTTTTTTGAACCCACGAAATCTGATTATCCTTAGTCATGTCCTTTTTTGTGTCTAAATCTGAAGATCTTCATATTAAATGGCATACTGAACTGCAAGTCTCACATGGTGTGCTGAAAGCGCCTGTTATATGTTTCCCCTTTTTGTTTGGATGTCCTAATACATGTTGTCAAACTTTTAATTTTTTTTTTTTTTTTCCGTCTTCTTCCTCTTCTGCTTTTTTATATGTCCTGATGATTACATGTTTCCATTTTTTATTTTGGAATAACAAGTCGATTCAGGTAGTCTAATTAGCATCCACACTAATCTTGTATTTGGAAGAATGGTCTTTCTCAGTTTCTCCCATACATTTGGACGTTGCTTTGGCAACTAAATATTGACAGCATGCCAAAGTTGATTCACTGACTATTCTGCATCATGCATATCTTCCTGGAAGTCTGTTATGACGTCGATCAGCAATGCAGGAGCTGCATATCTATGGACCTGAATGCATACACACGCACTCGAGACTGGTTTGAATTGGTCCATTCACTGTGCCTTCCCATCTTGACCTCCCAGTGCTATTCCCTGCTGAAATTTTCTGACTGTTTCAAGCACCAGCAACAAGACCAAGGTTGAAGTGTCAGCAGCAACCTGCCAATTTTGACATGGGTCAATACTCAATACTGCACTCGTCTACCAAAAAGAATGCATAACAAACTACTAATCCCTTTCTTTACAGTTAAAATAACTAACCAAATCATATCATGCCCTGGGTATATATATGTTGAGCACCTGCAACTAACTAATACAAGTAGTAGCTTCAGATCAAAGAAGCTGGATGAATCTCCCTCAGGGCGGCGCCATGGCGTCAGACGAGACATCAGGCAAGCAAATCGAACGCCATGGCGGCACGGCGAAGAAGGAGAGGTTCCTCGACTTCCTCAGGGCGGCACCTTCCAAAGACCTCGACCTATGGCTGCACCGCGTCACCATCACCGTCCGCGCGCGCACCGCCGCGTACGCACCGGCAGCCTACGCCCGGCTCTTATCCCTCCGCCGGGCGCCGGCGTTCGCGCGCGCCGTGGACTGGCGCGCCCTGGGCGCCCGGTGCAAGGCCTGGGCGCGGCGGCCCACGAACGCGGCGCTGCTCGTGTGGCTCGCCTTCGTCGTCGTGGGCGTCGCGTTCGTGTTCCTGCTCATGATCGGGGCGCTCGACTCCGCGGTGCCGGACGCGTCACGGCGGAAGAGGTGGACGGAGGTGGCTAACCAGGTGCTCAACGCGCTCTTCACCATCATGTGCGTGTACCAGCACCCGCGGCTCTGCCACCACCTCGCGCTCCTCCTCCGGTGGCGCGACGCCGACGCCGCCGACCTCCGTGGCGTCTACTGCAAGAACGCCGCCGCCGCCGGACCGAAGAGGGAGCGTCTCCACGTCGCCGTCGTGCTGCTGCTCCTCCACGCCACGTGCTTCGCGCAGTACGGCTACTGCGCGCTCTTCTGGGCGTTTAGCAGCGAGACGCGTCCCGACTGGGCCGTTAACTTCTGCATGGGGTTCGGACTCGCCGCCCCCATCGCCGCCGCGCTCTACATGGTCTACGGCCCGCTTGGTAGAAGGATCGTGCAGCTCCCGGAGGTGTCCACGGGCACCGACGATGCCGTCGCGGTGAAGGGCAAGGAGGAGGCACGGTCCAGTGGAAGCAGCAGAGTAGCAGTGGCCAGGCCGGAGTGGGCTGGAGGGCTGTTCGACGTCGCCGACGACCCGACGGTGGCGACGCTATCCCTGACGTGCACGTTCTGCGTGTTCGGGTGGAACATGGAGCGGATGGGCATGGGGAACATGTACGTGCACGTCGTGACGTTCGCGCTGCTCTGCGCCGCGCCGGTGCTGGTGTTCGCCGTCGCCGCGCTCAACATCCACGACGCCACGCTGGGGTACCTCGTCGGCGCCACGGGCGCGCTGCTCTCCGTGCTGGGACTCACGTACGGGGATTCTGGCGCGCGCAGATGCGGAGGCGATTCGGCCTGCCGGCCGACCGGTCCATGTGCGGCGGCCGGCCCGCCGTGGCCGACTACGTCAAGTGGCTGTTCTGCGCGCCGTGCGCGCTGGCGCAGGAGGTCAGGACGGGCAACTTGTACGATGTGGAGGATGGCAGCTTGTACCACGTGAGGGGAAGCAACGTGGACGTGTTGGTGATGGTGGAGGAGAAGCCGGCAATGGCGCCTCTGGAGAGGGAGGGGTGCGTTGCCCCATTGACGGCCGACAAGGCACGCGACGATGGTCGTGTTGAGTGTGTAGTTGCCGTTGAACCGCCGGCACCGGTGAGGATCCAACAATAGGTGAAGAAGTGAACATGCAAGAATGTAGAAAATGTGATGTAACGTGTTTTGGCTTGTACATGGATTTGTTTGTTTAGGAAAATTTTTTAATTCAAGTGTTTTGCACACCAATCATAGATTGCTACGGTACTAACTCTGTTTCAAATTAAAATTCACTCTTATTTCACCTTAACCTTAAATGAAACTTCTGTGTTCAAGACCACCACATTGGCAATAGAGGCAAGTGGTTCTTTGACAACATATTCACCGTTCACTTTTGTGAAGAAAACACCTCGCGACTATGAGTGTCCCACGCTCGCTGCTTGAACAATTATTGTGGTTCACACCGGGCAATCAAGCTATATTATTGTCAAAAATTTAACGGAATTTACACCCACTATTCTAAAATATGTGCAAATCTCATATTTCGAGAATTAAACTAAATTCAAGTTTGACTAAATTTATATAAAATAGAGTTAACATTTGTATATCTAAATAGGTTTATTATAGAATATATGATGTTATTAGTTCAATGATACTTATTTGGCCCTTGAACTATCAAAACTTCCAATTTGATTCTGAATCTTCAAAACGTCCAATTTGATTCTCAATCTTCTGATTTCCAACTAAATCTCATCCATGCTCCTTGATTGCTCGACACCAGTTCCAGATGCAAAATTGACTCTCCTACTTATCTGGCGTGGCCGCTCATGGCGTTTCCATGTCCGCCATTTATTCAGTATCGGGAAACCTAAACTACATTACATTTGTAGTAAATTTTATGAAATGCATGGTATGAGCTTTCATAGAGCAAAATTATGGAATATGCGAAAAAATTCAAATTGAGGACTTGTTATTATTCTAATGGTGATGTTATAAGGGCGGATAAATTTGGTAGTTGCAAGCCTTAGAAAACATCAGGGCTAAGGTAACTAAGGAGTTTAGAGCAATATAAACATCTGAGGCTATTTTAAACTCCATACAAATGAGTTATCAAGCTGAAACTGCTGATCCAGGAATCGTGCAGGGAAGTCAAAATTCACTCAACACAAAATTAGGTAGACTTGGAGAAAATAAAGACCGTAGAGAAACCAGACATATTTAGTCAAATTTAAAATGGTTTTACTTCTTGAAATGCTATGTACCCTGTTTTCATTTTCTTTTGAAGCAAAAGGACACGGAAGTATTTGTTTGATATTAGAGTATTATTATTACGATTTTTTCGAGAGGAATTATTATGATTTTTATTCAGATTTTGGCTGCCACCATAAAACGATTGGGCCCAATCCTGCTTAATCTGCTTCAAGAAATTTCGAAATTTGACCCGTTATTGTCCTGCCCGCACAAAATAATTTGAAATTCGTTAGCCTTTTGAAATATAATCAGGATCACGCGAATTGCTTTGAAATTTAATCATTTCAGGTTTTTCACTATTTTTGTAAAATTCCTGAAATTATCCTGCACAGTTTGGACATAAGAAAAGACTCATTTGCCCCTCTCGTTATTTTCTCGTCTGCTTCTCCGCCGCCAGCCCACAATCCCGCAGCTCTGCCTGCTCCCGGCGGCCCTCCTCCTCCGCGACCGCGAGCGACGTTTGGCGGCAGCTGGAGATGCTCTAACGGAAACCCCGTTTCGTTTGGCGCTTTGATTGATGTCGGCCACCGCCGCCGACGAGGCGATCCGGCGTGTCCTCCTGACCGGCATCAGCCCGAGCAGCCACCTTCCACCACTCACCATCAAGCTCATCCACGGCCGGCTCCTCCGCCTAGACCTCTTCCTCCACACCGACCTCTCCCAGCTCCTCCTGCGCGCCATCTCTTCCAGCGGCCTCCACCTCCACGCGCTCCGCCTGCACGCCCTCCTCCCGGAGCCCTCCCACCTCACCTTCCCCTTCGCGTTCAAATCCGCCGCCCGCCTCGCGGACCCACTCCCCACCGGCGCGCAACTCCACGCTCACTCCCTCAAGCTCCCTTCCCACTCCAACCCGCACGTCCTCACCTCCCTCGTCACCCTCTACTCCAAATGCGGCCGTTTACAAGACGCGCAGAAGGCGTTCGACGAAATGCCGCACCCAAACACCGTCTCCTGGACCGCGCTCGTCGCCGCGTACATGGACGCCGGACGTGCTGAGGAGGCCGTCGGAGTTGCGAGGAGGGCGTTTGCTAGCGGCCTGCGCCCGGACAGCTTCATTGCCGTGCGGGTCCTGACGGCGTGCGCTCGCGTCACGGATTTGGTGAACGGGGAGGCAGTGTGGAAGGTGGTACAGCAGGAGGGGATTGCGGGGAACGTGTTTGTCGCGACTGCGGCGTTGGACTTGTACGTCAAGTGTGGGGTCATGGACAAGGCTAGGGAAGTGTTTGATAAGATGAGGAACAAGGATGTGGTGGCTTGGGCCGCAATGGTTGGGGGATACGCTTCCAATGGGCATCCACAGGAGGCTCTGGAACTGTTCTTTGCAATGAAGGCGGAGGGAGTGAGACCGGATTGTTATACGGTGGCTGGGGCGCTCTCAGCGTGCACGAGGTTGGGTGCTTTGGATTTGGGACGGAGAGTAGTTGGGATGCTGCACTGGGATGAGGTTCTTGACAACCCAGTTCTGGGTACTGCGCTGATTGATATGTATGCCAAGTGTGGGAGCACGGGCGAGGCGTGGATGGTGTTCCAGCAGATGAGGAAGAGAGATGTCATTGTATGGAATGCAATGATCCTGGGGCTCGGCATGACTGGCCACGACAAGATTGCCTTTGCGCTTGTTGGCCAGATGAAGAAGGCAGGTATGGCACTGAATGATAATACCTTCATCGGATTGCTCTACAGCTGTACACATACTGGCCTTGTAAAAGATGGGCAGCGCTATTTTCGTAACATGACTCAGTCGTACGGCATAAGACCTAGGATTGAGCATTATGGTATTATGGTCGACCTGCTCAGTCGTGCGGGGTTGCTAGTGGAGGCTCATCAGTTGATTGAAGACATGCCGATGCAAGCGAATGCTGTTGTATGGGGGGCACTCCTTGGTGGCTGCAAGATCCACCGGAATGCTGACCTTGCTGAACATGTGTTGAAGCAGCTCATCCAATTGGAGCCATGGAATTCTGGAAATTATGTCATGCTTTCTAACATATACTCTAACAGTGGAAGATGGGAAGATGCCGCAAAGCTCAGGTTGGAAATGAAGGCAAAGGGGGTTGAGAAGGTCCCTGCATCTAGCTGGGTTGAACTTGATGGTAAGGTCCATGAGTTCCATGTTGGAGACAAATCACATCCCCTCTCAGATAAAATTTATGCAAAGCTCGATGAGTTAGGCATGGAAATGAAGGCCATGGGTTATAAACCGACTACCGAGGTGGTGATGTTTGACATTGAAAATGAGGAGAAGGAACACACGCTTGTGCATCACAGTGAGAAAATTGCCATTGCATTCAGCCTACTTACTACCGAACCAGGAGAGACCATTAGGGTCACCAAAAACCTCCGAGTATGCAGTGATTGCCACTCTGCCATCAAGCTCATATCGAGGATAACCTGTCGTGAAATTATTGTTCGAGATAACAATCGATTTCATTGCTTTAGAGATGGTTATTGCTCTTGCAATGACTATTGGTAGTATACAGATGACTTCTTTGTGCAATATTGGACAGTATATAGAGTTGGAGCATCTGCATTTTCATCTGCTGTAAAACTGTAGTCAGCTAGAGCTGGGACTGGAGCATAGTTACTAGCACAATGCATGGCAGATTGGTATGTAGTTCCCTTTCCATTCATTTCATTGAAAGGAATTAATAATTTTCTGATTTCTGCTCTTGTATTTTGTTTGTAATCTACTTCAGAAATTAAAATAGCGAAAATACCGCTTAATTTTATGCTTTCCCTCTCTGTTTGTGTCAGATTATGAATAAAGGGCTTAGGCATCATAAATAGTTTATAATAAATTATATTCTTTTACTCCAAAACTGATGCCATTTCACATGTCAAGTTTCTTCAATGTGTGTTGCTTTTGGATGCTGGTATTTCAGACATTTGCTTTCTATTGGGCTGGTTGTAATGGCATGAATTAGTTCATCATTCTTGTTACAAATTCACCACTTGGTTCTTGTGGAGTACAAGTCATGGGTACATTATCACTGCACAAGAGAGAACCTCCGATAAGGTGTTTTCCCTTTCTACAAACATCAACTGTACATTTTGGCTTTTGGTTACTGATCATCCAATCTGAGAACTATATCTGAGAACTATATCTAGATATGATGGCTTACAGGATATATGGTTTTGCCGCTATAGTTTTTCACTTACATTTTGAATTTTTTACTTTGCAGTGGCAGAACGAGGCAAAATCTACACGCCTAGGACTTTGGGCATCAAAGAAGCCCCCTCAGAAGCCATGGGATTGGAGAAGAAACAAGCGACATGCAAGACACAGGGCCATTCAGGTTTACTGATGGAGCTTTCTAGCTCTCAGGGATCTGACGGCCATGTAGTTTGGTACTGAGGTTCTTAAGCACCTTGCTGCAAATGAATGTGTTCGTATAGCTCTTGCTTAAAGTTGTGCTGCAAAACTGCAGAGCTATTGTTCGACATGTTCCCAGAACATTTGATAACGTGGCTCAAGGATGTTCAGATAGAAAAGAATACTCCTGGTTAGGGACTGTTTGGAACATAGTATTTTCACAGGAAAAGTAGAGGAAACAAAAACGAAGGAAAGTTTCCTGAGAATGGCGTTCGGATCAAAGGATTATCTGGTTCCTTTCCTATGGAACACTGTTGCAGGCTTCTCGTTTCAAAGGAAAACAAAACTCTAGTCTGAGCTGAGGTTTTCTCTTCCTGAAGTACGAGACAACTGCTGGTTGCTTAGACGTTGGGCTATCGAGTGCATGTCACTGTCCAATGTCTCCTACTCTGCAGCTTGCCCTGATTAAGTACTAAAGCTTATTTATTATTTCTATAATTTGCGTGATTCCTACATTCCAAATTCCTACATTCCAAACACGTCCATCTAAATTTTTCTGCGTTTTTTTCAATCCTCTATTTTGTCATAACACCTCTACCCTATTCCTGCGTTTTTTTCTTTTCCTCCGTTTTTGTATTCCCTTGTTCCAAACAGGAGAGTGCCTTGAAACCCACAAATGCATTTAGGTATGGGGAAATTTCTTACATTTTCAAAATCTGGGCGTTTGTCGTACTTCTTGAAATGATGAACATGACCACACTTCAGCATTTGCTCCTACATGACTCAGAGACACACAATAATACTAATTAAGGACCACAGCAGTAAAATCAGAAGGCATGAGCTACTAAATAGTTTTTTTTAGGAAAAAGAAATTTCTGTTTTACCTGGATAAACATGTTATCACAATAGATGTCACCCACGTAGCGTCCAAATTGGTCTTGCTCATAAACATAAATTGTTACACTTTTCCCACCAATGAGCTTCATTAATTCTTTCTTTTTGCCTCCTTTCCATACGGCATCTTAAGCTCCGGTGCATCAATGCCCCTATAGCTCATCATGGATATGAACTCAGAACAGTACTTCCAGTTATTATAGACGTAGGTGCAATTTTTAGAGCAACATATACCTCATTCGAATTCTATATTTTCTTGCAAGGATCTCTTCGCCCAAAATGACTATTACACTGCTCAGTAAAATTGTTGTAAGTAATGCTTCCAGTGATTTTAAAAAAGTTAGTTTTATTCTGTAGTTTTTATGAGCTTATGATCTATAAAAATTCGAAGGTATACAATAGCAGTTCAGTATTTTATCCAACTTCTACTGAAATTTCAAACAAATTAAGTAGTGTGCTAAATAAATTTATGATATATAAGGATTGTCAAGCTCAGTTAGAGTACTTATATCCAGCTTTGTCAAGGCTTCTTTGAAGAGCATTAGCTGTCTGATAGTCCCTATCAGTGCGTGCTTGAGTTATTGCAATCACCATCTCATGCACTTCCGGTGGCACATCTGCGGACTCCCTTGGATCTGCTGTGTCAACATAAGCAGTAAAGCCATCCCCATCTCCAATGCACTTGTTATGGACCTGACAATAGTTGCAAGAGATGAGACAATTCTTAGCAAATGTTGATTCAAGGCATTGTTTAGAAACTTGGTGTTGCCAGTAAGCCTTTCTTTGCAGTGGTTGAACATATAGATTTCTGACCGGCAAAGTATTCAGCACAAACTGCACGCCCTCTGGTAGCGATGTCGGGTGATGGTTTGAGTCTGGTACCTGTGATGCGGTCGGCAGATTGTAAAATGAAAATATATCCTGAGGAGGAAATGGTATTACAGAAAAAATATGTCAAACATCTATAGCCATGAATAATAACTTTGCGATTTGAGATCGGAAAAGAATTGCTTCACAATGGATTGAGTTAAACATATAATTTGATAAAATGCTAAAGAAGCAAGTGCTGGTCTAAGGTTCCTGCCCCAACCAGCTTTCAGTGGTCTAATCTAGTTCTAAAGATAGATATAGCTACCTCTCTCTGGATCCTGGTAAGGGCAGTCTCAGCCGGTGTTTTTCGTGGGGTTTTCATATCCTCATATGCCTCCGACATGTCCTTGTACCTGTTTTTTTTTTTTTTGTGTGCAAATAGAGAGATATAATGCAATTTCTTTAGTTTTTCAATTTGAAATACAAATTGTATTGATTCTGCTTGTTTCAGAAACCATCTTATACATTAGAAAAGAAAGATGTTAATCTTATGCTACACGCATGTGCTTTCTTACTTGACATACTAGAATGCATGCTGTTAACTTTGTTAGATTGTCACCACAGAAGCAACAATATTTGGATACGTCACTTGAAAAGTGGAAACTATACCAGTTAGATTTTTTATCAAGTTTACTATGGTATATTATATTTTCAATAAGTTTTTGGTAGCATTTAACTAGAAAAATCAATGGTCAAATACGTTAGTAGAAATCTTATTGTCGTCATACACCACAAGTAGAACTAAATCATTTCAGCTCAAAAGTAAAACTAATTCAAGGTAATGCACAACTCAACTAAAACTAGTGCACATTTCAAAGAAGTTAATGTCTTGACAAAGCTGATGTATATTGGGACTCTCAGGTCTTAGCGACATTAGTTAAGAACTGAAAGTATTTTCTCCCCCCATTGTTTGTTGGTACCTTTTTTGTTAGAACTGAGCAAGCAAAAGCTTTGCTCATCTGTGTTATATTTGATAAGTTTGGAGGTTCTTGTCATAAAGAAATGCCAAAATTAAACATTTGAGTGATTCCCTTGCAACTTAAGTCAATTTGAAAACGACCCCCAACTTACAAAATCCAACTCAATGTGGAGGGGTGCTATGGTAAAGATTATCTGTATCGAATAATTCTGAGGGGAATGGAAGCACATTTGCTATCAGTACGTACACAGAATCAATGTGCGAATATTAGAAAAACCATCAGCTGCATATATAAGAGCACCTCCAGTGTATGCAGAAAGCGAACCGAGGGCAGGGTAAAAGCGAACCGAGGACACTCCAGTGTGCCGAACCATGGTTGTCAGTTTTTCAAAGCGAACGCTGCCGACATTTGTTCGAACCAACAGAATAAAATAAGAGGGGCTAGTGTGCATGCAAGCAACTTACGCATGCGAGAGGAGAGAAGAGAACTGCATTTTGATTTATTTATTGCCATGCATGTCTGACACATCGATTTAGCACCGGGCGGGTCGAACTTATCTCCATGGAATCCTAGCGTGTCAGTTTGGTTCGACCTCCACACTGGAGGTGCCCTAAGCTTTTCAAAAGTTCTCTACCTACCATTTAGTTTGTGCTTTCTTGGATGATGTGACATGCCGTTTGAGCCCTTCAGGAATCTGAAAAAGATGACAGAGACAAAACAAAATTCCCTTTGTTATGCAAGTCTTCCCCTTTGTTATGCAAATCTCATTACAGGAAAAGAAGGGGGTAACTGGGGACGACAAAAATTATTGTAATTGCCATGACATGCCATCAAAATCTTAATATTTGCAACTGTTTCCATACAGTAATATTCTAGCAGTCACAATATCCCTACTGCTGCAGCTTATTAGATATTATTGATTCATTGGCTGCCATATCCATCACTCCATCAAAACGTCAAAGAAAATAGAGATCAGAAATATGACAGCAAACTTGGCCTAAGAAGATGTAAAAGCAAATTAAGATCCAAACTTTTGATTTACACCGTCTCCTCTGCAGAACTTATGCAGTCATGCACGTCCAACCGAAAACACTCAGTGGATAAAATGTAGCATGAAAAGTGCTCTTCTTTGCAGGTGATGTACATTAATTACGTTCAAAACAAAACATCCAAACTGTATCAAGGCTAAGTTTAGAGTGTAGAGCATTATGTATTTATGCTCATCTCTTTGTTGTGAAGAAGAGTAGAAAAGACCAAACGTTCAGAGAAGTTGCAAGAGCTATGTGCTCAGAGAAGTTGCTTAGAGCTATGAGCTATGTGCTCAGCCTTATACCAGTTGGATTTCTTATCAAATTTACTATGCCTCATGTTTGCATCCAAAATTAACACAAGCGCACATACATGGAAATTAAACCAGCAGACCAAAGAATCCTAGATTAAACACAGGTTTTCATGTTTTACCATGGATGCGGATTCAAAGTTGAGCTGCAGGTCCCAGGCCAGGAGGTGGTAGCTGCCGGTGTGACGCCTCCATGGATGGGACCTAGAGACTGCTGACGAGGCCGAGAGGCTGCTGCAGGCTCATCCTCCAACCTTGAGGCTGTACGGTAGTTGGGGTAGTAATCATCATCACCATGGCCATGGTCTCCTCCTGTGAAGCACCTGATGATGTTTCCCATGGAGATGGATCCCTTCCCCTGCCTTCCTTCTGGAGTAGTCCTCTTCTTCGGTCACTCTCTTCAAAGGACCTGCTTCCTTCACTTCACTTCTAAAGCTGCCGCTGCCAGAGGTGAAGGAAGGTGAAAAAAAGGAAGCTGCGGCCCTGCGGGTGGGACCAGCCTTGCATTGTATGAGTGGTAAGTGGACAAGAAAAAGGAACAAGATTAGGCCTTGAGACCTTCGTTCAGGTAAGGAAGCTGCTGGTGGGACCAGGCTTGTATCTCCTATCTCCTATCTCCAATACCTAAATAAGAGGAACCCACTACATGAATGAATTCTCATAAAGCTCGTGAAGCCACGTCAGCTAAGTGGGCCACGGTTCTCCGTCTCCTGCGATAACAGAACATCATTGCCTTTTCTGCTTTGGAAAAAGTCTACATTCTCTCCCCTAACTTTCACCAAAGTCTCGCATGCCCTCCCTCAACTCTAAAACCAGACAAATCACCTCCCTCAACTTTTCAAACCGTGCGATTACGTCCCTTGGAGCGGTTTTGAAGGCGGTTTGCTACAAGAACCACGGGTTTGCTACATGAGTAGATATACGAATGAACATATAATATGGTATTCTTTAGTATAAAATTTTTGTTGTAGCTTTAGGTCTATGCTTTTCTCGTAATTAATTGAAATAATTCATAGCTGCAGCTTCTATAATTATTTTGTTAGACTCAAGCATACTATATTATATATTCACTGTGTAGATCTACTAATGTGAAGTCCAAAAAATTAAATTTTTTATTTTATGATTTTTTATAATCTACTATGATTTTTAAAGATTCACCAATTAAATAAAAAGAAAAAGACAAAATCTTCATAGCAAAAACTTAGTACTAAAGCATATCATATTATATGTCCACTGTGTAGATCTACTCATGTGGAGTCCAACAAAATTAGATTTTCTATTTTATGAATTTTCTATGATTTACTATGTTTTTCAAAGATTTAACCGAAATAAATAAAAAGGAAAAGACAAAACCACGGTCACTGTAGCAACCAGTAGTTATTGTAGCAAAACCGTCTTCAAAACCGCTCCATGGAGGTAATCTGCACGGTTTGAAAAGTTGAGGGGAGGTGATTTGTCCTGGGTTTTTAGAATTGGGGGAGGACATGCAAACTGTGTGGTGAAAGTTGGGGGAGAAATGTAACTTTTCCTTCTGCTTTCGACGCACCATCTCCCCACGATCCATTCGTTCCTGTTAAAGATGGGCGTGGGTCGGTTCGACCCACGGGTTCGCCGAACCGGCCCATGAAATCTATCTTATTGGGCTCCAGTAAAGATGCACAAAACCCAATCGGTTCGACGGGGGCCGCGATTGAGCGTGTGGGCAGAGGAGACCTGAAGGAGCGCCGCCGCCCGCCCACATCCCGAGGTCGCCATCGCAGGAACCTTGCTGACGCCATCTCCTTCCTCTGCAAGAACCTCGTCGTCGTCACCCCATGGGAGCCGGCGTCCCCACTGCCGCGGCTACCCCCAGGTTTGCATCCTTCACAACCACACCGACGCCATCTGTTTCTTCATGAGCACCTCATGTCCTCATCTGAGTTCTGAAAAGTAGCACTGTTCTGTGAGCTGTCTGCATATGTTTCTTCCTGCTATTTTAATTAGTTAATTTTATGGCCTTTATGAAAATTGTTAATTGCTGCATGGATGGTATCCCAGTATGCTAATTGCTGCATCCTAGTATATGCATAGCAGCTACATCTTCAAATTGTTAACTGACATTTTACATGGATGCCGTGGCCTGTCTATGGGTCATGCCAAGTTGCCAACAAGGCAACAAATATGTAGGTAGTGAAGGAGCACTTTTTAATTGTTGTTTCTTATGAAGTAACTGTCAGTGTTTGTCTCTTGAGTTCAGTTCCAAGATTTGCTAGCCCGCACCCTGTTTCTGACCTTGAGTTGGCAACAGTAGTGTGATGATGAACATTGCTGGATGCACATTAGCTGGTGATTTGTCTGTTCCTAATTGCTAGTGCCTAGTGGCTTCTCTTGTTGCATACTTGCATCACCTCCAGAATCTCGTTATCCTGGTGACAGTACTATTTGTTTATGCCATCTAGCTGGACCTAGTTTGTAGCATCATTAATCCTGTTACTCTCTGTTAGTGTGACGTTCTTAGCTTCCTGGACTTTTCAGTCTACTTCGCTGTTTCTGAAATGTTTTCTTTACCTATTTCAGTGGTCGAAAGCGGAAGAGGCCTCATCAAACTAGCACTCCAGTAGCTGAACATCTGCAGCCTAGTAGTGAAACAAGAGCAGATGAGACTATGCAGTCCAACCCGCACACTCCAGTAGCTGAGCATCCATTGATTGAAGAGGATGAGGTTGAGGATTATGGTCATTATTGGGAGTATGAGGGTGATGATTATGGTCATGGTTGGGAGGATGAGGGCAATGCTGATAATTGGCTGGGAGAGGATGAGGGTGAGGATGCTGAGGGGTCAATTGAACCAGGAATGGTAGATGGCCACATACATGGTGAGGACACTAGGCAGTTCAGATCCAGTCTGGAATGAATTCTCCAAAATCCGTGTTGCAGGCTTAGTTACAAAAGGACAATGCATTCATTGCAATGCTCAGATTAGTGCCAAGAGAGGAGCAGGAACCAGTGCCATGTTAACTCATTTGAAGAGATGCAAAGTCAAAAGAAATGTGACAAATGTGTCCCATCAACTCAGATCTGTGGTGATGTCTCCGGAAGGAGTTGCCTTGGATAACTGGAGGTTCAGCCAAGACATCTCAAGGAGTGAGCTAACACGGATGATTGCACTTCATGGAATGCCACTTGCACTAGTTGATTATGATGGCTTTAGAAGGTTCATCTCTAGCTTGAACCCAATCTTCAAAATGATTTCAAGGAGGACTGTCTCAAGTGATTGCTTGAAGTCATTTCAAGAGCGAAAACAAGCACTTCTTGAAGTTTTCACAAGTACCAACAGTAGAGTCTCCTTGACAATGGACATGTGGACCTCAAGTCAAACTCTTGGATATATGTGTGTCACATGTCACTTTCTAGATGAAGATTGGAAGATGCAAAAGAGGATTATTAAGTTCTCTTTCATGAAAACGCCACACACCGGCGTAGCAATGTTCAATGTCCTTCTCAAAGCCATCCAAGATTGGAAGATTGAGAATAAGGTGTTTGCAATAACATTAGACAATGCAAGTAACAATAATGCCATGGTCAAGCTTTTTAGACATAATCTGCTAGAGAAACAGATGTTGTATGGGAAAGGAAAATTGCTTCATCACAGATGTGCAGCCCATGTCCTCAATTTGATATGTAAAGCGGGATTTCAGATCATCAATCCTATTGTGCACAAGGTTAGGGAAAGTGTGAAATTCATTGAAGGGTCTACATCACGGAAGCTAAAGTTTGAGGAAATCATTCAGCAACTAGGAATCCAAGAGAAAAAGCGCCCAAACATCGATACATCAACTCGTTGGAATTCAACACTTGAGCAATAGTACATCCTCAACAAGCTTGCCCTCTGAGCTTGAGCTTGAAATGTATTTAGGAAAGCCTAGAATTCCTCGAAGCAAATCCTTTGATATACTTGCTTGGTGGAAGAGCAACTCACAGGAGTATCCCACCCTTTCTCGCATGGCTCGGGATGTTTTGGCAATTCAAGCTTCAACGGTTGCATCGGAGTCAGCCTTTAGCACCGGAAGGAAACTAATATCAGATTTTCGTACCCGATTAACTCCAAAAACTGTGGAAGCATTAATATGTGTGCAAGATTGGATTCGTGCTTCTAGTTCATCTCAGTTCTCCATGAAGGCGATTGATGAGTACATGGAGTTAATTGACCAAGATGAGTGATGTTTTCAAAGGTTTATTCCATTATGTATTTCTTTTGAGTTACCCTGCAGTAGCCATTTTGTGTACTATAAACTGTTATTAGAGCTAGTATGTCAACTTGTTCAGGTAGTTTATGATAAGGCCTGATTGGTTGATTGAGACTTATAGGATGATAAAGCCAAATGTGGATCATCTATTCTTTTATTGACTCTTGAATGGAATTTGGAAGATAAGGCAATCATATTATTGCTCTGTGCATTACTGCATATGTATCATAGTATCAGTGTAACTACATGGTAGAGATAGCAAGGCAGCAACTTCAAAACAAATTAAGTGCATCATTGAAGTTCTCTGTTCTAAATCTGATGTATTTGAGTATTGGCCCCTCATGCTATACCACTATATGATATATTTGCACGCAATCCTGGATTTATAGTTCACAAGATACAATTTGTTATAGTTGTCTGACAGTCCACAAGTGTTTCAGAATCTCGTTATCCTGGTGACAGCTGGTGAGCAGTATGGAATCACACTCCAAAACACATATTCAAATCAATGGGAATGCTCAAGCTTCAGTATGGAATCACACTCCAAAACAGCAGGCTACTGACCTTGGTGTCACCAAGTAGTAGAATCACTTAATTCAACTGCTTTACACATGCACCGTTACTGGAAATATTATATGACCTTGTTGCTCTGTTTAGTTCCTTTTCCTAGTAATCACCTACTAGAACACATGATTGTATTTCACAACTTTACATGTGACATTTGTTTGGTTTGTATCTGAGGGATCTACTTTGGAAACTGCTTTTAGGAGTAGCTTTCTTTCTAGAATTTATATGTCAATGAAACACTATAATGTGTTGAAAGAAATATTATATGACCATGTTGGATTCACTGTTCTGCTGCTTCCTTGTAGGGTTGCTCATGCTTCAGTTGGTTCAGAAACTACCTTGGTGGTCGTCATCTCATTCTGTATTCCAGCTGAAAAAGTTCGGTTTTGATGCTCGATCTAACACTTCCATTGGACAAAGCCTTTTTATTTGTTGTTCCAGCAATCATGCCACTAGCTACTGCTAGCACGAATCTGTAACACTACTGTAACAGTGCTGGATCCATTGCCTTGTTTGTCAGTAGCCTGCTGTGATACAATTTGCTCTCAAGATTGCACAATCAGATGCGGCTCTAAGCTAGACTAGAAAGATTTATTTACAAGTAGTAGTACTACAAATGGCTGGGAATGTCAACCAAGTATCTTCTGAAACAACTCACAGCAGCCGCAAGCAAGCTGCAGAATGTCACACAGGTTTCCCGTGCATGACCAAAGGTTTCCCGTGATTGATAATGTAGTAGTTTCACTAGCTAGCTTAAATTAACCATAGGTTCATTTTACTGGGTCGATCCGCATGAACCATAGGTTCGCTAGCTAGCTAAAATGGTTCGAACCATCGATCCATAATAATCCACTTCGATTCCTCCACTAGCGCACTATCATCGATTCCTACACCATAAGAAGCGGCCACAACAAATGCAAGCAGCACGTCACACCCGAGTTTAAAAACTCGGCTGCTCGGCGGAGAGCCATATCGCATCGCATCATGCGCCTCCGTCGGGCTTCTCCCAGTTCAACCGACGCGACGACTCCAGCGGGATGCCACGCTCACCTAGGCTGGCGGTGGAGCCTCGGTCCCCAGTCATGGACGGCTGTTCTCCTGAGGCCTCAGCTTGCCGTTGCCGCCATGCACGCGATGGGCATGATACCCAGAAGGCGAAGGGGAACAAAAATGGAGCAAGGAGATCTGAGCGGATAGCAGAGGTCCGATGCGGAACGGGCCGTTTCGTGGGTGTTTTTTTTTAATGAGCGGATGAGAGCTTCCCATTTCCCAAGCCTGACGATGCGAGGGGCGTGGTAATGCCGTTCCTGATTATTTATTAATATATTTATTATTATATTATATTATATATATAATTGCGGCGACAGTTTTTTTTGTTTGTATGAGAAGATGGAAGATATTTTCCCCCTTATCGGAACGATAATTTCGTGCCATGATTTTCTTCACATGGTCCCACACTCCCACATAGCTGATTCACTAGATCTATATAGTTAAATGCCCGTGCGTTGCTTCGGGGTAACTAAATTTTGTATAAAAAAACATGAATCGAATGATAAAATATCAATACTTTTGTGAAGATTAAACAATGATATTAAAGTAACATTTAATCCAAATAAGTTTTGTGAAAGTAACACAATCAAATTCAAACAAGTTTTGTGAAGTAACACAATCAATCATGAATTTCGTGAGTTTGTAAACTCTATTTTATGGACTTTTCTCGTAATTCGACTAAGGTAATGTTTTATAGTGGCGGGAAGATATCTTCGATATCTATTTTTTTCGTCGGCGCCAATAAATCCACCCGGTAAGTTCTCGACGCATCTTCATACCATCCTGTACACATGAGAGTGTATGCGACATTAGTGCATGCATGGAAGGAATAGGAAGGAGAGCAAACAGTTACTTATTTTGGCATTGTTCCAATTTTTCATTTTTGTTTACCAATATTTTTTACTTTCTTTCATCGCTGCATGTACCCGTGGTTGCATGGAGGACCAAGCAATGGAAGAGAAATAATCACGCAACGTCATTTTTAAACGTGATTTTTTTTTTCTTCCACGTCAATCTTATACTCCCTCCATTCCAAATTATAAGACGTTTTGGCTTTTCTAGATACATTTCTTTGGCTATGCATCTAGTTATACATTATGTCTAGATACATAGCAAAACAAAAGTATCTAAAAAAAAGCCAAAACGCCTTATAATTTGGGATGGAGGTAATATATTATTATATCATTATATATATAATAAAAAGATTGTCCGATGTTCTTAAAAATAACCAAGCAAATAGATATGCACCATGCACAAGCGTAAGGATATACGCTATGTACAAGGAGTCGATATACGTACGGATACACCATGCATCAAGCGTTCGTAATATAACATATACATATGATTTTGCATTCATGTATTATATATATAACATCTCCATGTAGTGTTTGATAAACCATTTAGAAGTATCTACGAATATCAACGAATATTGGCGTTAGTTAAATATTATTTTACAATATAAAATGAATTACAAATACATTGTATGTGTTACTAATTCTCAATTACCTTGCCTATTGCGTTAGAACCTCCTTCCATACAATATGCTTCGTGAAAATTCCATCAACTGGCTGGGTCGCCTTTTATCCTTACCTTTTTACTCCTCGAACATTTCTTTTATTTTTTTCAACGCCATTCTTTCTAGCATTTTTCTTCTCCATCTTTTTGGCCTCCTCCTCCCGTGCGCCCGCATCCGGAGGGGCGAGGATCTTGATATTCGCTCTTGACGTGGCTCTAGCCATCGCAATATACAACCGACCGTGAGAGAACACCGTGCGGGCGCATACACACCCACGCTCGATGGTTTGGCCCCTCGGACTTGTTGACAAGCCATGGCGGCTCACCGATAGGAAATCGCTTCCTCTTAAACTCGAACGGAACATCTCATCGACGGGCACGGGGGTATTGGAGGAAGGAATACCCGCTTCCCAAAGATGCTTGCCCAACCACGATTTCCACGCCGATTGTATTTCTTGAGAACCCCCACACCAAAGAGCCTTGTACCGTTGCACAACCCATTGGCGGGTCAATATTCGAAGCAAGATGACAGGACACCCGAGCTTGAGCTTCAAGACGTGTGGAGGCAAGCACCGGGGTTGAGATTGAGCGGTTAGGAACTCTACCGGATAGTAGTTATGTGGATCATCTACGGCAGAGTCAAAACCGTGATACACCATCTCGCCACCTCGGAACATATCAATCATTTTCATATTGATCATAATCCACCCAATCGTTACGTGTAGATAAAATCGCTGGTGGTGATGTAGTCTTTATTCGCCAAGTTTGCATTTAGGTCCGGAAAGATGATGTCGATCAATGTGCGAAGATCCTTCTCAAAGACGCCCGAGTACGGGACATAGATCTCTTCCGAATCCGTACATTGTCATCACCGTAAACCTCCTCTCGCTCCATTACCGATGCGCAATGATAATTTGCAAACCATCGGTCACTCTGAGCCCCTCATGTTGCGGACGAGCTTTAGGTGGCGCATGGATTCCCAAAGATGAGAGCTTCATAGAGAAGCTCCGACTATTTGAGCCCCGGATCCTTTCGCACACAACAGTGGGAGGACCTGCCTGAAATCCCCGCCAAAGACAACCGTCTTTCCACCAAACGTAAGGTCCGACCGGCTCATTATATCTCGTAGGCTCTTGTCTAGTGCTTCCACGTTTTGCCTCCTTGTCATAGATGCCTCGTCCCCATATTATGAGAGCCGCTTGTCGTAGCAACTTGGGCGTACCATCCCATGTTTTGTGAATTTGCATCCATCGCCATCTTTAGCATTGAGAGGTAACCCGGCGCGAATGGCTCGTCCTCCCACCCGGCAATATGGATGCCGCAACTCCGATGTGGCTGTAGCCACGACAATCTTGCCCCGGGCCGTAGTTTCTCGATAAGTGCCCTATACAAGAAGGTCTTTCCCCGTACCACCAGGTCCATCCACAAAGAACATACCACCCTTTTGGTCGTGGACAGCGCCATTATCTCATCGTAGGCGGACCTTTGCTCGATGTTGAGCGAGTCGCACAATAACTCATCTTTGGGGTCCAAATCGACTCTACTCTCCTCAAGTATCTCTCGAGGAATACCGCTGGGCAATCGCCATATGTGTCATCAATTTTTGGAAGAGGCAATTTATCAAACTCCTTCCCCATAGACATTACCATGTTTCTAATATCTATCAAAACCATTTGCTGCACCGCCTCCGTACATGGATTATTACTTTTTGTAGTCCTCCCGACATTGCATCGTAGTGCTTTTTCCACAAACCAAACACATCATGTGGCTCACGTATCAATACTATTATTGTTGCAAATAGCCTTCGCAGAGAGGAAGGCATCTCGAATAAAGTAGCTTCCGCTTAGACACTCATCCAAAGGTATTGTCTTCTTCGATTAGACCCCTCCTTTGCGTAGCTTCACGGAATGAAGGTAGCGGCTCTCCATCGACGGTCCTAAGGTGTTCGTATGAGGTAGCACCAAAGAACATTATTTAGGAGGACACGAAGAAAGTAGCGTTCTCCCTCTCGGGGATGAGCCGATACGACTCTACCAAATTGGAAAACAGAGTTCTTTCTAGGCTGCGAGAATTTGCCATTAGACCGCCAAGTGAAATGCTCCGAAGTCCCGATACAAGATTCCCGATGCCTCATGCCGTTTGTTATAATCAAAATACGTAGTCAACATTGAATCTTCGCGCCCGCTTATTAACAATCCCGTTGACCTTGTCCTTTTATGAAATGACACCATGTGCATGCCCGGCAAATGAAGCCGCAGTGCGGCCAGATCTTGGTGGATAGTTCTTGCTCAAGTCAAAGCCATATATCCGCCATAGCGCCTCTCGAGGCGTCACCCAACGGGCCTCTCTATATTGCCCGATCTCATCAACGCCACCGCTTATCGGCATTGTCGGCCTCCCTCATCCTCACCGATGCCCCTGTCATGTCCCTTGTATATGTACTTGAAGATGTATTTCACCGATTTGATGCTCCCACAAAAGGCTTCAACATTTATATGGCGGCGTTGAAGGTACGCGGCAGGACAAGGTTGTAAGGCCGCGACCCATCGGTTGTCCAAGAAATGGCCTCATTACCTTTTCCGTGCGCCCATCATCACATCGCCGATAGACGGGTATGAATCCTTTCCTTGTGACGTTGACTCACGGAATGCTTTAGAGTAATGGTTCTTGCATTCACCTTTAACCACCGTGCACGGACAAAATGGATTGAGCTTCCCACAGGGGACCATGCATCATATGCTTTGTTACCATCTTGTAGAGCTCTGGGTATTTCTTCTTGTTTGGTAGCTCTGCATTGATAATCATGTCATATTGCTCAGACATGTGAGCTTGTACTTCCGTTCCATTATTAGTAACCGGTGTGCATGCGACAAACTCCTCTTCCGGAACTCCACCACATATACGTAGGCCTTCACCTTCCCAAGGATGTCTTTCTCCATCAACATTTTATTCACTGCATCTAACTTTGCTCTAAAGACTCGTGTGATGAGATCCGGGCGGTCCCGTGGTGTCCGGCTTGGATAAAGTTCATTCTTGATCTCGCCCCAGCTTAGGGTTGCACGCATCGTGAGGAAGATATCTGGTTTACCATACTTTTTGCACGAGAGCCATTGCATCCATGTACCGGCGCCTCATATCACGGGGTCCTCCTATGAATGAAGAAGACAACACAATGCGCCTTTCGACATTCTCGGCACTCCCTTCACCCGCATGCATGCTGTCCACCAGGCCTTGATATAGGTCAGCTCTTAAAGAGTCCTGATTGTTCCGTATGTAGTCTAAACGCGAGCTCTCAATCTTGATGTGCGTGGTTTCGACAACAAACTGTTGGAAAAAGTCGGCCGCCATAGAGTATTGGATTAAATACATTTGGCCGCATCGGAACTTGTAGCAATAGTAGTCCCGCGACGGATACACATACATTTCCAAGAGGTTCTACAAGGAGACAATGGTCGAAGTTAGTATTATGATATATAACGTAACTAAGTTTATATTGAATTAATGAGAAGGATTCAAGGTACCTCCATCGTCATCGCCATCACCGTACCATCTTTCTCAAAGACGCCTTTTGGCGGATCTCTCGAGCTCTCTCAACTTCTTCCATAGTAACATTTTTTTTTCGAATGCAATTGTGCCACCCGAGCTCACCCTTTGGGGCGAAAAGCGGGTATGAAAGCGGGTCATAGCACGCTATATATGAGCGGATGCCATGTATGGACCGGGTCCTTCCCTTGCGGGACCACGCTATCTTTGAATTGGCCTAGACGCTCACTCCCCAAACCCGCATCGGCGGCCACCACTTTTGCGATAGGCGCCTTATATGTTCTCTTCGGTCAAGCCGGGTCAAGGTTGAACTCGATGTGATAATCCTCGGCGTTCTCAACGTGTCCCATTAAGAATGCCAACCAATTTCTCAATAACTTATTTGTCTTTTTTCGGCGACCGCTACGACACTTGCTCATCCGATGCTCAAGGGACGGATCGTCGTCGTAAAAAATAAAGCTCAAGGTGTCTCTTTTCAACACCATCCTCTTTACCAAAAGACCGTATGTTATGGTAAATCTGTCCATGAGCACGAACGTGTAGATACCACAGGTTCACATGTTTGTGGTAACACGATCTAGGTGGCGATATAAAGAAGTGAAAGAGAAGTGGCCATTAAAACATCGATGTTTGCACGAAAGTGCCTAGCATCGACATCCGAAGCTTGACTACAATCTCCCCGAGCTCTCGTGGTGTATCGGGAGTTTCAAGACTAATCTGTCCACTCGACAAAAGTAAAACCGTGTGGTTCACCCTCGATCCTCTTTGCAAAGGCGGTGCTTGTAGTTTTCCACCGACTTTTAGCATGTGCGACTCGATGGGAGATTAGCATAAACCCGGTCGTATGGATCCGGGACATCGGGCTCACTATTATCCCGGACATCCGCGTCGTCATTGTGCTCGTCACCATCCTCGCCATATTCTGCCAAAATATTGATGTTTTACACGTGTTTTGCAATTGCGAAAAATGTTTTCTTTATTAAGCGTGGTACCTTTCCGACGAAAAAGTACGCCTCCTCCTCTTCAATGTCTTCCTCAAATATGACATCCGCGTCATGGTCCGTACCGCAAAAGACAAGCACATATATGCATGACTCACGGAACATGATGGCATATAAGGTAAGCAAAATTGCAAAAATTTAGTAAAGAAAATACCATCCTCGACGACATCGTCTGGCATATCAGGTTGTGCACCGTTTTGAGGCATTGGAGTGGTACCATCAACAAATGCACGGCCGGTCATGTGCCCATTGCAATTATTAGGCCGTGGAGGCATCGGATAGGTTTCATCAACTACGACGGTTGTGTTTGTGTGCACGTGAAATTATTAGGCGGTGGAACTCCAGATTCCTGTGTGACACCATCTGTAGGACACAAATGGTATTAGTTACTAGAATAGAGGCGTGAATTTGTAAATGACGACATATAAATAATATATGTACCGTTATGGACCACACTCGATTGTGTATGGTCGTTCACATCACCGCTATTTCCATTTGCACAACCCCTAGTCATTCTTCCAACATTTGATTCAAAAGCCTTATTGCGACGTGACATAAGGGCATTTCTCTCTCCATTGTTCACCCGATGCCTATGTATGGTATGTGCCGCGATCGACCCGTGGTATCAACTTCTCGATCTTCAACTACAGCCGGGCGTGATGTAAATGTGCGTGCCCCCAAATTCAGGTATCTCCATATCAAGCTTAAACCGGTTTAGGGGTATGAGGTGGAGAAGGGAAAATAGGTTTAGGGTTGCAGTGAGGGCTCTCCATGGCAATCGAGTCCGGATGCAAAGTGTTGGCTCGGTGTTCTCTCACGGACATTTTATATTTTTTGTTAATCTCCTTTCGTGTCAACTTTTTTATGCAGATTTTGTGCCGCATACAACTCACGCCGCTTCTTGTTGATTAACGCCTTTTGTTCCGTAGAGACATTGCAGCCTTTCGTGCCCTCTCAACCTCACGCTTTACGCACTTTGGGGGCACATTCCAAAGATTGTCGGCAGGTCCGGGCGTAGTTACGCCACCTATATATAATAATAATAATAATAATAATAATAATAATAATAATAATAATAATAATAAACAAAAGAATCATCTCAACTTGTAATCAACAAAGCACCGACAATAGTGATCCAGTTTATGAAAGGCATACCGGTTTCATGAACAGTATTGTAGTCCATCTCACTTAAATTACCACCAATATCACTGGAAACTTCAAAATTTGATGACATAATAAGTTTACTTTCCCATATACATATTCATTAATATCATCAATACTATCACCATACCTATTGATTGAACATCCTCGTTTGGATTCATCTGCTGCATAGTTGCAGTTTTTTGTTGCATACAACTCACGCCGTCTTTTTATTCACCATCGCCCTTTGTTCGCGATCCATAGAAGCAAGTCGCAATCTGTCACGAACAAGCTTTCGCTCTTTCGAGGGCGTTTCAACCGAATTGATGAAGTTGGGTGCACCAGAATCTATATTACCGTAGAATAACACTTTAATCAATAATGTATGCTACGAAGGTATGTAAGCATAATATCACCCATGAAATGTATACCTGCTTCGTTTTCGGTATTGAAATGCTCCTCATGTGCAATTTCATCCACGGCACCAGTGCCACCAATGCTGCTTAAAGGCACCCTTCCATCTACATATATATAATGTTACGATATAAGGCCATGATGTCACCATAATTCCAGGTGTTTCCACATGAATACAAAAATAGGCAATATTCACCGGACCATGCCGCAATTCATAAACAACTATACCTGATTCGCAGTCTATGTTCATATGCTCCTCAGTCTCAATTTCATCCACGTCACCAGTGCCACCAATGCTGCTTAAATATATCATTCTCTCTACATATTTAAGCATACAATAAGAATATTTTGACAGCATGATTCCAGGGATTGCACGAACATAGATTTTTTAATTAGCAGATACGTTAATTTGATAACTGATAGAAGCCACTACCGTAAGTTTGTCCGTCTATGGAGCCAGTCACTATTGTCGTCGGTTGTGAACGTTGTATTCATGTCTGCAAATTGAAACATTTTATAGGAATACACATTTATTCCTCTATTGTTATGAATGACAGCAGTTTATATCCCTCTTCATACAAATGACACTCAACAGAATGATCATACCTGTTGAATGGGCAGCCAAATTACTATCAACATCAGAATGGCCTTGTTTTTTCTGTTTATACCTCTCACGGCGTTTCTTGTTAATCTCCCGCCTCTTTTCATCAGACATTGCTGCATACCGTTCTCTGTTACTCCGTCTCTTCTGCTCTTTAGGATCACCATCTGGTTGTACCCTCTCCAGTCCGGTATGTAAACCTGACAATCATCAGTGAAGTGTTATAAACATACGCCACTTGAATGTGTAGAGATGTGAAATTTTGTATACCTGGGGGACTGAATTTGTAAGGTCCCCCAAAGGTGACCTATCACCTTTTGGCCTAGTTGTGTCCATCAGCAGCCTGTTCGAAGTGCCACAGACACTATTAGTGGAAAGGATGGGTATATACAAATCATTTAATGAAATTTAATTTCTTTATTCCGAAAAGTATGGTAACACTGATAACTCATCTCCCGTGCCTTGCCAAGGATTAGGATGTTCAGTCCCCCCATCGGCAGCACATTAGGCTGCAGGCATGTCGCACCAAAAAAGTCTCCCTTTCATCCTTTTTAGGTAGTAAACTATTTTTTTCCCAATATTGGCAACTGGATAACTAAAATATACATGTTGTCCAAATTAGGCTGCAGGCATGTCACAGGAAACTAATTCAAATTGAACATAGCGGTTTGTGTCCGGCAACATTATCCACATCTACAGCAAGCAGGGCTCAATGTTTACTATCTGCTCATAGCCATGCGCTGAAACTAATAACGAGCTATGTTATAAAAAAAATAGAATAAAATATAGGCATTGCACAGGAAAAAAATAGAATAAAAATCAGGTTATCTATCTGCTCACTGCTGCATAACAGGTACTAACTCAGATGCTGCACAGTTTTGTTTCTTTCTATTTCAGTGAGATTGAGATCACATAAAGACTAACTGTCATAGAAGTGAAATTAACGATTTGTGTGCACTAATAACTGAAAAATCCTCAGGAAGTTCACTTGATTTTTCTGTCGTTCACCTGATTTGTATATAACCCGTGGGACAGATGGCAACCTCTGAAATATTCAGTGATTTGTATATAACGACTTGTGTTATCTTAGGTCTGTACCTTTAGCCGCCGTTTCAACTCCTTCAAACTCTCTCATGTACAGGAGAAAGAAAGAAAGACTATTACGTCATTTGGGTTCCCACACGGAGTGAAACATAGAAGGATTTGGACATATACATGAATACCTACTAATAGCAATATTTATCAATATATATAGCATTAACTGAAAACGCAGCTCGGTGTCAGAGTGGTGCATCAAAAAAATAGAGGTGGTGCTTCAGGTAAATTTTCTCAGGCGGTTGTCGGACAGGTTTCAAAGTAATCCATTTAGACTGTTGTCGGACAGGTTTCAGAGTAATCCATTTAGGCTGTTGTCGGACAGGTTTCAGAGTACTCCAGTTCGGTGTCAGAGTTTTTAGTTAAGCTCCAAATTTACAGGAACACGACACATGACAGGAAGCTAAGCCATAAATTTACACCTGAGCTGAATGCTTAGTTCAGTTATTAGTTAAGCCATAAATTTACAGGAACACGACACATGACAGGAAGCGAAGCCTGAATATACGACACATGTTCAGTTATCAGTTATTTACAGGTATTTGCAACAGATGGGCTGAATGATTATTTGAACAAGTACCACACTGAACAAGTACCACATTGAGCTGGAAGGTAAAGCGGATTGTTTTGAGATGCTGGATCCTTTTTTTTTAGATGGATTATTCAGGCATAGTAGAAAACCATGGGCGAAGTTCAACAATGCTGATCAAAGGTGTGGATTCCGTTGAAGAGAAAGGGGTTAGTACCTGTGTGGATCTGCACCAACGGCTTCTGCTGCACACCTTTGATCCTGAGCGCCCTGCGGTATGGAGGCGTCTGCGCCCCGGCGGCTTCAGGGCGGCGTTCGTTGCCAGGAAGGTCATCGCACGCAGAAGGCCTTAGATAGCTCGTGAGCGTGATGGGTCATGCACAACGACACTCCCTCTCTTCTTACCGGCTGCGGCGATGACGGTCTGTCAACGTCCAGGTGCAGCGGCAACGGTCGTGCGGCCATGAGCGAAGAGGGAGTAGAGGGAACATGCGACGTGAAGAAGAGAGGGATTTGAATTGTGTGGGGGCCAAGATTGCGTGCATGCCTCCCATGATTTGTTTGGTTTCCTAATTCTCGTTCCATGGTAATTCTCGGTGCATGCCTCCCAAGATTGCGTGCATGCCTCCCATGATCGTGCGGCCTGGCCAAGGTTGCTATTTTTAACTTTCTGTTTCCTAACAATCCGCGATAACTTTGTGTGGAAGGTTGCTAATTTTAACTTTCTGTTTCCTAACAGGTCGCACGGGGGAGGAGGGAGGCGTACGACGATGTCGTCGTCGCACGAGCGAGGCGATGGTGAGAGGTTTTTACCGCACCAAAAAAAGTCTCCCTTTCATCCTTTTTAGGTAGTAAAGATAGGTGTGCTGTATTTTGTGAGACGACCAAACCAGTACCCAAGACACTGCAGAATGCGTTATTACAGGTAACACGTGATTACATAGATGATTTCATCTTTTGTCATGTATATATACATATACGTGTATTTTCTTTATAAATGTCTGTAATTTGATTAGCAGGAGATTAAAACGCCGCATTTTGTTAGGCTTTACATATTGTTTTCCATTAATATTTTGAGCTACAGTCATGAAGAAACAAAGCATTTCTCCAACGGTGATCAAATAGAATGCTATGAAATCACCGCAGCAACGTGTAGGGTATCATCTAGTTGTATGAGTGGTAAATGGACAAGAAAAGAAACAAGATTAGGCCTTAAGAACTTCCTTCAGGTCCAGGAGGGTGGCTAGTGACTTGATGACCATTCCTGATTTCCTTCAGTCTTGTGTTGTTTAGATTATACAGTCTTGCAATGACTATTGTTAGGCTTTACTGATGATCATATTGTTTTCCATTAATATTTCGAGCTACAGTCATGAAGAAACAAAGCATTTCTCCAACGGTGATCAAATAGAATGCTCATTTGTCACAAGTCAAAGAAGAAAATTGTCATCCTCAAATTGGACTTTGAAAAGGCATTTGATAAGATTGAGCACCCCTTCATCATTGAGGTCCTAAGACATAAAGGTCTCCCCGACAAATGGTTAAACTGGATGAAAAGCATTCTAGAGTCTGCATCCTCTGCTGTTCTTTTGAATGGTAACCCCGAAAATCCTTCATTTGTAAAAGAGGTGTGAGACAAGGTGATCCTCTCTCCCCCTCCTCTTTGTAATAGCTGCTGACTTCTTGCAAACCATAGTGAACAAAGCTTGGGGATTGGGAGTATTAAAACACCATCTCAGTGACAGTTTTGGTGGAGACTTCCCCATAGTCCAATACGCGATGATACCCTCCCTGATTTTACCAACAGATGCTAATGTGCTCGTTCAATTTCAAAGGTATTTTAAGATCTTACTCGACAGCTCGACTTCGTGTGAATTTCCACAAACCCTCTCTAGTCCCTATTAACATGGATGAACAGGAAGCTCTTCACCTAGCAAATACCTTTGGCTGTAAAGTTGGTTCCATGCCTTTCACCTATCTTGGACTTCCCCTAGGCACTACCAAACCCAGTGTCCAAGATTTCAGCCCCCTTACTTGCAAAATTGAAAGAAGACTTGGTGGTTTAAGCAAGATGCTCTCTTACCAAGGAAAATTGATCCTTGTCAACTCTGTCCTCTCAGCTCTCCCCACTTTCTATATGTGCAGCCTTTAACTTCCACCTCGTCATTGACAAAATCGACGGATATAGGGAGCGCCGCCTTTGGAGTGGAGGTGACATAAACAAGAAGGGATCCTGTCTTGCTGCCCGGACAACAGCCTGCAAATCAAAAGATGAAGGAGGGCTAGAATCATTGACCTCAACACTCAAAAATATAGCCCCCGGCTGATGAAACATTTGGACAAGTTCTATAATCATGCCGACTCACCTTGGGTTAAATTGACATGGAAAAAGCTTTATGACAACAATCACCTCACCCCTCAAGGTAGGAGCCCCATTGGATCCTTCTGGTGGAAAGACTTGCTCAAACTCAGCGATGATTTCATAAACATCTCCAGATGCTCCCCATCCAGAGGCAATTCAGTCATGATCTGGCAGGACAACTGGCAAGGCAACCTATTCAGTGAGTTGTACCCTGAACTTTTCAGTTTTGCTAGAAAACCTAAAAACTCCATCAGATTCTTTCTGAACAAAAATATTGAAAGTATTTTATTCATGCCACTATCCCAACAAGCTAATTCCCAACTCGACAACATGCTCACAAAGAATGGATAGCTATAGCTGGGATCTAGACATATAAGATGAATGGACCTTTTCCCGGGGTCCAAATCCTACTCTCCTTCCAAGGCCTACAAAATTATGCATAAAGGAACGTAAGCCTCCCCACTGTTCAAATGGATGTGGAAATCTGGGAACTTAGGTAAACATAAGTTCTTCTTCTCGTTACTACTGATTGACAGGCTCAACACAAGAGAGATGCTTAGAAGAAAAAATAGAGATCTCCCCGATTATAGTTGTGTACTCTGCAACCTCGAACGTGGAAGAGACCTGCTTCCATTTGTTCTTCTCCTGTCCTTTTAGCACGAGCTGCTGGAACACTCTCGCACATCAACCGGGACACCAACTTGGAACCCCTAGACATGATTTGCCATGCTAGAAATATTTTTGGGGACATCATATTTAGAGAACTTGTCATAACCGCCTGTTGGCTCATTTGGAACACCAGAAATGGGATCATTTTTGATGGAAAAAGTCACCGCTTGGCAAGATGGAAAAGAGAATTCAGAGAAGAACTTAGCCTGGTTTGTATCAAGGCTAAGAAAAGAATCAGTGACAAGCTTACTGTTTGGTGTGAGAATTACACCTAAGATGTATTTTTGTTTTTTTCTTTTGGGTCTTGGAGACCTTGTAACCTGTACTTTGTATTCTTTATCTCATATATATAAAATACCAAAAATATAGGTAGGGGACTCCCCTGCTGACTTTTTCAAAAAAAATAGAATGCTACAAAATCCCCGCAGCAACGCGCAGGGTATCATCTAGTTGTATGAGTGGTAAATGGACACGAAAATAAACAAGATTAGGCCTTAAGAACTTCGTTCAGGTCCAGGAGGGTGGCTAGTGACTTGATGACCATTCCTGATTTCCTTCAGTCTTGTGCTGTTTAGATTATACAGTCTTGCAATGACTATTGGTAGTATAAATATTGCAATTTTGAGTAGCATGGAGGAGTTGGAAGCATCTCCATGTAGAATCATAGTTAGCTAGAGTTGTGATTGGAGCATAGAAGAGGCAGAGTATAAGGCATTAGACACGTTGATATCACACAGTTCTCCTACACTCCTATCATTTCTGCTGAAAGCAGGTAACGTTCTGTACTTGTTGGTGCTCATGTTTTATCTGTAATAATGGACTTCAAATTTACTCTATCCATTCAGATGTCCGAACATTTCTGATTTCTAGTAAGAAATAATGCCCTGTCCCAAAGGGGATTGTTACCTAGAAAACAGTGATAAATCTTGCCATAAAACTCAGACTACTGCAATGGCTCAAAAGGTCACCTAGAACAGGAGGAAGACCTATATACATTGTTTTTTCGGTCAATTTTAGTCTTATTTGAAAGAGCAATCAATAGGCATACGTCAGTTATTAGTTAATTAACTAATAACTACAGTTATTTGAAAGAGCAATCAATGGGCATACGTCAGTTATTTGAAAGAGGAATCAATGGGTATACATATAATGGATTATAATCCATCAAAATGTACAAATTGATGTACATGAAAATGATAATGCCAATTAGTTTTTTTAGATAAAGAAATGCCAATTAGTTAGTGGCAATTTGTTTATGTTTCGGTCCACTGTATGTTTGTTGTACAATGACTCCATTGACACCTTTATGAATCGATATAATATATTTGTTAATCGGCTACAGAATGTAACATACACCTACAAATAGTTGATATGCTTTGAGCTACTCTTCAGCTCAGTTGCATTGCTAGATCCTGTCACTTAGTGGAATTTATTTAGTGCTTACCATCTGAATTGGCGCTGTACAAGAGTTGGCAATTTCACTTTGGCCCTAGAATTTTAGTTGACTGCCATGTTCTCTTGCCAACAGCTGCCAAACTGACTGCCTATGTAAGTAATGGGACCATGGTGTTCCTTCGCCTTCGGTTTTATAGATATATAGAATATAATCTCCAGTCAACCTCTCCTTGTGACAAAATCTTAACGTGATGGCTTCTTCAGCAAGCTTTGGATCTGCTTCCTTCACTTCACTTCTTAAGCTGCCCCTGCCAGAGGTGAAGGAAGGTGAAGAGGAAGCTGCTGGTGGGACCAGCCTTGCATTGTATGAGTGGTAAGTGGACAAGAAAAAAAAAAAAAACAAGATTAGGCCTTAAGATCTTGCCATAAAACTCAGACTACTGCAATGGCTCAAAAGGTCACCTAGAACAGGAATGGGCATACGTCATTTATTATTAGTTAATCCATTATATGTATACAAATTGATATACTTGAAAATGATAATGCCAATTAGTTTTTGTAGATAAAGAAATGCTAATTAGTTAGTTGACACTGTATGTTTGTTGTACTATGACTCCGTTGAAACCTTTATAAATCGGTATAATATATATTTTTGATCGGCTGGGAACGGCCAAACAACGACGACTGCAACAACTACGGCAACACCATCAACCAAGCTGGAGGGACGAAAGCGACCATGGAGCAGAAGCTCACACAACGCGGCACAGCAAAGCAGCGCCCAGGGCGGGCGCGACGGATGGATGGCGTAGGGGTAGCGCCAAGGGTGCATCAACGAGCCTTCAAGAAGGAGATGACGCCTCGCGGCGCCAACCGTTGAGACGTGCACCCCAGGGAGCTTTTCGTTCCCGATGTTGATCCGCGGTTCTTTGTCGACATGCGAGATAGCGGCGACGCCGGAAGGTGATGACGCCGGCGCGCCACCGTCGTCGCCCCCGGTGTGAAGCCGGAGGAAGGGTTTTCACCGTCTTTGCCATGGGCGCTGGCGACGAGAGGGAGGCCGCCAACACCATGCCAGGCGGAAATGACCCAGCGACTTCCACGCCCGGCGACCGCGCCATGCGGTGTCGCCGTCGGACGGACGGCCTCCCTCCGGCCGCCACCGCCCGATAAGACACCACCGAAGATCGCCGATGCTCCACAAACCATCATGCAGCCATCACCGAGCCAAAGCTGGCGGTCAAGAGCGTGGAAGGCAATCCGCCGAAGGCGGGATCCGACCCATCGACCAGCACCTCAACCGGCGGCGAGGTGGAGGGAGGAGGTTGCCGGCTCGGGCGCCCGCCGGGCCAGGGCTCACCACCCACCGGGCAGAGCAATGGGAACCGGACCCGCCGGCGGCCCGGCGCCGTCTGCGCCAGATCGGCGGGACCCCCGTGGCGGCGGCGTGGCGTCTTGACGCGCAAGGGTGCCCCCGAGCCCGCCACCAAGGGCGCAGTAAGCCGGGAGGGCGGCCCCGCGCCCCGCCACCCCGGCGAGGGGGCGGCCGGATCCGCCGCCGGTGGCGCGGGGGGCTGCCGGCGCCACGCCCGGGGCGCAGGCAAGCCGGGGAGGGGTCGGCCCGGCCCCGCCGCTTCACCCCGATGAGGGGCGGCGGACCTGCCGCCGTGGCCAGAAGCCCTAGGCCCATCCCGGCGCCGCCAGCGGGGCTCAGCCGCCGATCGACCCATGCTAGATCGGCGACCGTGGAGGGCGAGATCCGCCATGGGGGCACAATCGGTCGACCCTTGGCCGAGAGAGCGCCGGTCTTGGGAGAGGAGGAAGGGGAGCATGGAAAGGGAGGGGAAGGGAGGAGGGCGCAAGGAGGGTGCGGGGAGGGTGCCTTTTGAGCGCCCCCGCCGGCCGCCGCCGCCGGCGGGAGGAGCGGCGGTGGTGGCCCCGCCGGCGAGGAGGAGGGGGTTAGGGGCGGTGGTCGGGGCCCCTCGTGTCGCCCCCCGGGGAGACGACGCGAGGGAGGGAACTGATCTTCTAGGATGCCGGTGAGATCGGACCCCTACTCCTCACAAACTAATAATTACTACAGTATGAGGAATGAAATCATTTCACCGAATTTAAGATATGAATTCAAGATGCACCACCGCACACCTTTATTGGCGGTTCAAACCTTCGCATCCAAAAACCCGCCGCGAGTGCCCGAAGCGGAACCTTTTCATGCCACCTACCTATCTACTACACCTATATGAGAATCCCTCACTGCGCTAATTTAGGAGTTCCGGCCGTGATTGGGCCACTTCACTGGTACCTGCAACATAGCAGCGCGGCGCTCCCCCCCGCCCGCACACTACCCATCGCGTCATCATCCGGTCCTACCGCGGCGGCCTCTTCCCCTCCCCGCGGCGGCCTCTTCCTCTCCGGCTTTCCAGTGTCCGCATCCATCCTACTCCCGACTCCATCTCCTCCCCTGTCCCGAGCTGGAGCGCCAAACGTCTCCACAACACAGCGCCCACCCGATTCCTGCCGCCCGTCGCACTCCTCCACCCCGCCTCCATCCTCGCCGTCCTCGACCGCCGACGCCATGCCCAGAAACCTCTGCCGCTGACGGCGCCGTGCCTACATCCACACCGTCTGCCGCACGCCTCCGCCCCGCCCCATCCTCGCCCCGCCCCTTCGTCCCCGTGCCCTATCGTGACCTCAACACGGACGACGACACCGACGGTGCCCCGTCCGACGCCGATGCCGACTCGGCTGTCGCGCAGCCGTCCATACCTGCCGCCACCGCAGACGACGACGCCGTCCAGACACCTTCAGCGCCCATCGCCACAACAAACCAGGTTGCATCATGATTTCCTTGAATTAATTTACTTCCTAATACATGACTGCTTCGTGTTTGATAAAATGCCAAAGTAGGATGCTCAGATGTGGCAGACCTTTTGATTTAGTTTACTTCCTGGCATAAGCAGGACTACAAGTTACGGTTGGTAGGTCACTCCCTTGGACGAGCATCGGCAGCGTTGCTTGCTATAATGCTATGGAAGAAGTCAAAGGAGGAGCTTGGTTTCAGTCCGACATTATTTCTGCTGTTGGTTTTGGAACACCACCTTGCATATCAAAGGAAGCTGCTGAAAGTTGTGCGAGCTATGTCTCTACTGTTGTGCTACAGGTTATGCTTCATCTTTTTGTTGGATTCAGAATTCAGTTCCCATTGTCTTTTTTGTTGAGTTGTTTGTCATTTGTAATCGGGTTGTTTCTTCACTTGCTGTAGGATAATATTATACCTAGGCTCAGTGGAGCTTCATTGGCAAGACTGTGAAATGAAATACTCAAAACAGATTGGTAAGTATTGAGTTTGGACTGGTAGTAAATGACAAGAACTTTTGTCCAGGTAGCTTTCACAGTAGAAAGAACACTGATAATTTGCCTTTTATATGTTGCTTTTGGACACCATCCTAGCGCATGGACTGTTTTTGTATCAAGTCATTTTGCTGGTAAAATTGGGCGTTGATTTTATACCCGCGCTCTCTGGCTGTGAAAGAATTGGTCTCAGATTATTTGAAGTCATTTTGCTGGTAAAATTGAACATGTTAGTTGTGAAAGAGCATGTCCATGTGAAATATGCTACTATCAGTTTACATGACCCTCATAGATGAATTGATCTCAGATTATTTGAAGTCAAGATCCGCGATGTTATGTATTCTCACAAAATACTACATTTCAGAATCTTGCAGTTCATGTTGCGGTATTGATTGTCAGATCGACCCAAGTTTTCTTTACCACAAAGGCAGATTACGCATTGGTGAAGTTGAATGTGTCACTAGGTAAGATTTCTTAGTTCCAGATATCAGAACTATCGTATTCCTATTCATTCGTTCACCGATTCACAGCGCTTCCCTAGCCTCCGTGTACTGCACCTTGCTATTTCAACTTCCGTTAACCCAGGTCCTCTTTAAATTTATGACTCTCTGTATCAAATTTGTATTATTGCAGATTCAATCACAGAAAAACCATTGTCACAGGTCAGGCAACATATATGAGCTTAGAGATCAACTAAATATTATTGCCTATAAATCTCATACTACTATGCTTTTTCAATTCAATGAATTTCATGAAAAAAAAAACTCAAGATGGAAAAAGCACAGCACCACCTACAGAAACTATACAATCAGCATCAGTCCAAGACAGGTAAATTCCAATGACAGATTAACCCATAGTCTAACAGTCAAATAATTCTTTTTAGAGCAAACTTAAGAACTGTTGAGATACATAGCTGTTGTTATACAGTGCAAATGCAAGCTTCATAATTTATCAAATTTTCCTGTTCTTTCACAGTACAAATACAACTGATATTTAACTCTTATTTTGCTCCTAACCAATTTAGATATTTGACGATTACTTCAATTTCACAGCAGCTCACAGACAAAACAAAAGCTCAATGTCAATCAAGTTGATCCAATTGATGCTCAAGGCAAACAACAGAAGACACAGTGAGTACTCCTTCATATATACTTTAAAAAGTTTTACCTTCAGCTTTCCATTCCTATGTGACAGTCTTACTCATGCAACTAATGTACAAAAGAGCTATTTGATTTTTGTTAAACCTCTCAATGCTCTTCAACTCTCTTGAACAATTTCAATCTTTCTGCACTTTTACATATCGAAAGCTGTCGATGGAGGGTATATTGTAAACAGTGACGTCTCCTACCCAGGATCTTGGATGATTGAAACTGCCATTTATGAGGGAAACGCCTAAAGTACTAATGCACAGTACATGGATCTGGGATGATTGAAACTGCCATTTATGAGGGAAAAACGATAATTCTATATTTGCATGTTTTCATCAAGTTGATCCAATTGATGCTCAAGGCAAACAACAGAAGACACAGTGAGTACTCCTTCACATATACTTTAAAAAGTTTTTACCTTCAGCTTACCATTTCTATGTGACAGTCTTACTCATGCAACTAATGTACAGAAGAACTATTTGATTTTTTGTTAAACCTCTCAATGCTCTTCAATGCACTTGAACAATTTGAATTTTCTCCACTTTTACATATCGAAAGCTGTCAATGGAGGGTATACTGTAAACGGTGACGTCTCCTACCCAGGATCCTGGATGATTGAAACTGCCATTTATGAGGGAAACGCCAAAAGTACTAATGCATAGTACATGGATCTGGGATGATTGAAACTGCCATTTATGAGGGAAAGCGATAGTTTTATATTTGCATATTTTCCCTAATTTTATAGTCCATTTATTAACAGAAATCATCTACCAAAGATTTCCTCAAATAAATTGTTATATATGTTTTATTACATTATCAGAAGTTGTCACCCGTGTAATATGTCTAAATATTTTTGTTCGATATTGGTTAGTATTCAAATCTATTCATAGTTCTTTTGCATACCCGCAGCAACCCGCTGAATTCATCTGGTATGCTATATGTAGACGACCAAAAACAACGGAGCCCATTAGTCTCCTACAGGTCGTCGATGACGTAAGCTCTTACATGTCTATGCAATCCCACATAGGCGGCACTGACCTTTACTGCCAGTCTGCCACTTGAGGTTCAGGGTCCTCCCAACACACTAGTATAAACCTCCCAACACACTAGTATAAATTCTGTTGCGAACAAGCTCGTGTCACCCACCGAACGAACATTGTGAAGCAAGTGTAAGCAGTTGAGACAGCAGAAGAAGAACCATACCATCTCTATCGATCGCCATGGCTGCTGCTGCTTCGGTAGTGTTGCCGTCTCGGGTGGTGGTGCCGCGCATGAAGCTGGGGTCGCAGGGGCTAGAAGTCTCGGCGCTGGGCCCTAGGCTGCATGGGCATGTCTTTCGCCTATGACCCGCCCAAGCCGGCGGACATGGTGAAGTTCATCCACCACGCCGCCGCCACCGGGGCGTCACCTTCCTCGACACCTCCGACTTCTACGCCCACACACCAACGAGCTCCTTCAGGGCAAGGCGCTTGCCCAGGAAGCCGCTGACGGTGGCGGCGGGGTTATCAGGGACAAGGTGCAGCTGGCCACCAAGTTCGGCATCTTGTACGTCGACGGCAAGCAGGAGGTCCACGGCGACACGGCGTATGTGCGGGCAGCGTGCGAGGGCAGCCTCCGGCGGCTTGGTGTCGACTGCATCGATCTCTACTACCAACACCGCATCGACACCAGCGTACCAATTGAAGTCACGGTGAGCGTCCTCTGCACTCCTGCCTCTGTCTTTCGTTTCGTTCTGAGAACGAAGTAATGATGATACTGTACTAAAATCATAATTTACTACAATAATATACTAAACTTGGTTTTGCATGCGTTCTTACTAGTCTGAACTTATGATGCCACGGCGGCAGCGAGAGATGCTCTAACGAAAAAAACCATTTTGTTTGGCGCTTTCAATGTAGATGGATAGATTGCTTGCTAGTTTGCTACTTTATTTCCTCCTCTCCTCCAGATAGCATTTCACTCTAATTTATATTTTAAATAAAACATCTCTACACACAATTATATTCTTTTTTTTAAGGGTCACATAAGGGGGATTCCTCAACTTAATATATTGCATTGTAGTGGAAATATGAATTACCACTCAAAAGGTATAACACATAAGGAGGAAATAAACTCCCATGACTTAGCGGGAAGAGCATGTTGTTGTGTTCACTAACCACAACCAGCACTGCTCTCAAGTGATTGTACCCCAGTGACCTCTATTCCTTTTTTTTTTTTTTTGATCGGGCCATTCACCCGTATTTCATTAAGAGGATAAAAACAAATATACAAAGAGACCAGCCTGGAGGCGAGAGACCACCAGGCAACGATCGAAACCTATCTACTGGATCCTTGATTAAACTCTATTACATAAGACAAATGGAGCGACCAACGACGCTGCAGCCTAGACGTCCCTGGCGGTTGGAAGGAACCGCATGTTCTTCCCCTTGAACAGCGTCTCCATGGCTAGCTGCGCTTGCTCGAACGGCATTTCCATGAGGGCCCGGTGAAACTCATCAAAAGAAACATCATCCAGGGTCTCGGTCTCTACCAGCAGGCCTGCCTTTTTGAGCATCACCTTGCGAGCCTGAGCCTCAGGGTTGGGCTCCCTGTGTATGCTCTTGACAGCGAGGCGAGCACTCCTCTTGGGCGCTAGGTCAGCCCCCGCTCACGAGCTCGCCCACACCTTGTCTTGCGAAGTATGGGTGTGGACTGGATTAGTGGCGGTTGCAACGGCTTGAAGAAGGAGCTAATGAAGTCATCCGGCGATGTTGATCCTAGATCGACGTATCCGTCCAGCGACACGACGGCGTCGTCGCCGTGTTGGCCCCCGGCGATGGTTGCCGTAGTCACGGCGGCGGGCAAAAAATCCTCCATGGTCGCTCTGCGGTCGACGCCAAGCAACTTCGCCCTTGGGCGTCGACTCGATCATTGCAATCCCCCATCTTCCGGATCTCCGACAAAGGGGTGCGGGTCGGAATGCGTAACTCGGCCTCCAAAGCATCTCGGCATGGAACGCGGCGTAGCACCATCGGAGGCCACCACCCGACCAAGGTCGAGCGCGCTATGACCCGGAATGACTAGGCCGGGCGCAGCGAGCGACCACCTCGCCACGCACATCGGCTAGTCCGGCCCGGCTCTATCTGCACACGGATCACAGACCAATCGGTAGCCACGCCGGGAGTGGGCTCGGAAGGACGGTCGGGAGGAGGCGGTACCCGGTCGATGTCGACTCCCTCGGCCCACCGATCCATATGCACCATGGACTGTCTTTGTGGGAAGCGCGCCATTTGGTGCACCGGTGGTATGCCGTCATCGTCGTCGACGACAACGCTGGCCCCGCAACCTCCCTCATTCAGGGCCCATGAACAGCGGTGCCAATGGTGGTGTCCCTTGCTGGTTTCCTCCGGCAGCGCGGCCGTCGGCATCGACGACCACCGGAACCATGGCCCGGTGGTAGCGGCTTGTTCCCTTTGTGGCCATGCGAGTCCGCGACCCCACCATGGCACGACATGGTCGTCCGATGCAATGACTCTCCGACCAAGGCGAAACACCTCGGCGTGAAGAAGGCTTGGGCTTGCACGCATCGCCCGATGGCGGTGCAGCGGCAACGGAGGCGGCGGAACGGGGAGCGACATTGAGCGGCCAGGTGGCGTCGCGCAAAGGCGATTGAAGCAAAGACCCGCAAGCTCCGGCGGGATGGGGCGGTGGCGCTTGGGAGCCGTTTTCCTTGGACCACGCCGTTGGCGACGGTTCTCAACAAGATGGAATCCGTCGACATCAACAATGGGCCCCCTGGCCTCTCCTGGCATTAATTTGGCCACCATCCAAAGTCTATGTCCATACTGCTTTTTAGGCTTTGGTTTACAACAGTCACTATCACTACTTGCTGCGATTATATGAAAGTAGATGCTCTATAGGATCGACGTGCTTACGGCTGAAACGAAGAAAGAGGCAAGGCCCGCGGGCCAGCCGCGACAACTAAACAACCAGAAGGGGTAGCGCCGGGCTGGGCTACAAGCCGGAGCGGGCCAAAACAGAGAGAAGGAACGAAGAGAAAGAAAGAAAGAACTTCTCTTTTGTTCTTGAAAACAGACCTTTGAACCTACTTTGGTCGAATCTTTTAAACGTATTTATTTAGAACTCATTTTCTGAAATACAGTTTTGAAGCTCTATTTCCAAAACAGAACAACACTAATTCGTGACTTAGCCAATGGTTTTACAAATTCATTTTTCACATAACAAGACTTATGTAAAGACATGACTGCAACAACCACATTTACATTAGCTTGTAAAAATTTTATAAAACTACATTTGAACTCTTTGAACTGACAACACCTAAATAAATTTTATAAAACCACATTTTAACTCTTTGAGTTGACAACAACTAAATAAATCTTAATTTTTTAAGAACAAATCTTTAAAGTGTTCATTTTATTTATTGTTTTCATTTCACAACCAGAAAAACAATTTTTTTCAGAGTATGACACGGTGAGATTGTGTACTTTTTAGAGGATTATCCAAACAAGTCAAAGTTCAAGGAGGGGAGGAGAGGAAAAGGTCACGCCCTCGCTAGGATCAAGACATGGGGTGGTTGAAAGATCCTAAATAGCTAGAGGGGGTGGACCTCGGTAAAAATCATTGTGTCATCTTGATTGCCGAGGTTTCATCCTTGTGATTGTGATCGTGATTGTGATTGTTTTGATTGATTCATCTTCTCTACATCGGTGGTCTCCCTTGTATATTTACTTTGGTAGAATTATCTTCTTGTGTAGTTTAGCTCTCAAGAAGTAATCTAGCAACCTAGCTTTGTTGGTGTGATTAGAGATCATAGCTTATTCTTGCTAGAATTGTTTAGGTGGCTTGCATAGCATAGTTGAGCTAGTGCTAGAGAAGCTTCGCCATCTTAAGTTCTAACCTAAGGTTTTAGTGTTTTGCAAGAAAATTTTATAGGCTAGTCCTGGACTTCCAAAGGACAATTTAGAGAACATGTCAGCAACTTACATTTGCTATTAAAGTGCGAACACATGGTTTTTCCATACCATTGTGTAGAGCTTTTGTGATGAGCGATTGTCAACGTGCCAACACTTTGGTGCGTGGTTGGTTCGGTGGTTACGCTAATCCACAGCACGAGGGTTATGTGTTGAAACGTGTCTCTTGGCTTGTGTTGTGCGGTGTGGAGTCCTGAGGAGGTGGCAACGGTCGGGAGAAGGTCAAGTAGGGCATGACGTGCCCGACGGACCGGGGCGATGAAGGGCGGGCGTGAGGGCTTGGACCGAGGGACCGTGGCGGCCGGGTGGCTAGCCGCGGTGGGCGACACTTGGGACATCGACAAGTGCAAGTGTACATGGCGGGGGATGCGTATGGACTACGCTACTCGCGAGGAGGTTTGGTGGTTTGTCCTCAAAACCATCGGCGGAGGTTTGGTGGTTTGTCCTCAAAACCATCGACGGCCGGTTTCGTGGGTTTGGGCCTTAAAACTCGGGCGGAGGTTCCAATGCGGAACGGATGGCACGTGGCGGCATCGGGGAGTTCGCGTCGAGGCGAAGCTACCGGTGAGAAGGTGCGGTGGTCGTCGGATGAAGAAAGAAAAACTGGACGGTTTTACCCCTAGAGGGTATTTGGGTTGTGTGCTTCATGTAAGGGCGTTTTTTAGTATTTTGGCGTGCGCCTATATATATATGTGAAGGGGCTGATTGGGCAGCCATCCTTGGAGGGTCACCCTCATTTGTGTTATCTTGAGAGGAGGCCATCAACTTGTGCGGCTATGTCATTTTGGGCCATCAACTTCAAAAGTGCATTTTTAGGTCCAACATCTTCACTTGTGCTTTGCATTAATAGGACATATCCCTTCGGCTCATGTTTTTTTCTACGTTAGGCGATCACCGTGGCGTCTAAAGCGGCCGCGGCCAGCTCGTCTTTGGCGTCCAAGCGGCCTCGTCGCGGTGCTCCGGCCGGCCTCGCTTCCCACCGCGGTTTATCGTGGGCGCGACCCTCCGAAGCTTCTCCCGCCTTTGCTCGGAAGCTTCGAGATCGACATCGGGCCCGACGTTCCCATCTGCGCCGCCCCACCGACCGCGGCCTGTGATGTCGTCATGGCCGGAGCACGCCTCCCCGCGCTCACGCTTGTGCCCATGGAGGGAGCTCGCCGGTGCCCACACCTAACCGGCGAACACCGCCTCCTCACCGCTTCGCTGCCTCCGATGCGTAGAAAGCGGCCAGCGCGGCGCCGCCATCCCGAGCTCGGGCTGGCGTGAGCCTCCCGCTTGCGTGCACGACCACGCAGCGGCGGCGGTATAGTGAAACGCCCGGCCCAAGGGCCACGGCAGCCGGAAGGGGCCACGTTCCCCACGACCGTGCTCCCACCGCTCGCGACCTAGCCGCGGCGAGGAGGAAAGGGAGGAAGACGGTGGCGTTGGAGGCGATGTAGGAGGAGACGTGGTAGGCGCCCCTGGGAGGTCTCCCTCTCTAGGATGGGGCGCTCGTGGAGGAACATGGGGCAGGGCCTTGGTGGTGGAGGAAAGCAGGTAGATGAGGTTGAAGGCGAAGAAGCCCAGGCGGGACTACAGGTCCGTGGTGCCCTAAAAGATGTTGCCGAGGAGCGAACAGCTACGGTGTCCACATCACCGTCTTGGTGAACCGCCCCGCTTGGATGCGCACCTCCGCCACAGGCGAGTTGGTGTGCCCCATTCGCCGCGCCGTCGGATCCGTGGAGTCGGATGGCGCCGTCGGCGAGGAGCATGACTTGGTCGATGAACTCGAGGATGCGGAACCCAGCAACAACAAGTAGCCAGACACGCGGCGAAACCTAGCGGTGTCTATGGGCAGTCCGTTCACTAGCACCAGCGTGACCGGCCAGCTTGGACGCCACGGTGGCTGTGAGCCGAAGGGGTAATGCAGCACAAATGAAGATGTTGGATCTAAAAATGCACTTTTAAAGTTGATGGCCCAAAATGACACAGCCACACAAGTTGATGGCCTATTCTTGTCTTTTTACTCTTTTTTATTTTCTGTGATTTTCGGAGGTATTTTCGGTGGAATTTTCGTTCGTCGGTTTTAGAGCGTTTTTGGCTCGTTCTTTTTGCTCCGATTGATGCTTTGTCGAGTGAAGAACTAGATCACCAAGTGATTTGAACCAATTCCACTCGTGCATCAAGAAATCGGCGAATTGCGCTTTGGGGAAAAATGTGTTCTTGGCCGAAATCTGAGACTTCCCGGGGCTTGAGTTGATTTCGGGCGACGATCTCTTAGCAGTAGCTCGCCAACCTGATTGTGAAGGTCTGTGCAAAGTTTGGGTTCGATTGCTTTTTTGATTTGGATCGATTTTCGTCAGATTTTTGGAGGTGCCCTTCTCCTGTTCTTGAGTTCGTCGGCTCTGCGTTTCTGCTTGGGGCAGGAGGCTACCTGCAGTGCCCGTGTATCAGCACCTTGCGTGCTCAGTTGAGTGGCACATGCCCCTTGGAGCCATCTCGTCTGCAAGTTGCCGAGCTCATGTCCAGCGCCGTAGTTTGGTGTTGACCGATTTCTTCTGCGCATGGTGAGCAGCCCCCGCCGTCCGCGTTCATGTCTGTTCTTCGCTTTTCAGGTCGCGGTTTTCTGCTCTGAGCCGAGCGGTGAGACATCGAGCTGAGCCTAGCGCGGTGAACCTCTTCCCTGCTCGTCGTGTGGTGGTGCTAGGGGATCGGTCCAGCAGCACAGGGGTGCACCAGCGCCGTGCGCCACAGCGTGCACCTTCTGCTTGCTGAACGAGCATCAGTAGGCAACTCCATCTTGACTAGCACCAACAGTTTGTGCAGGTGATTGAATTTTCAGGGCAGCAGGTCTGCAGCAGCGAGCAGCTGCTCGTCCATCTTCTTTGTCTCAGGTTTGATTGGTTCAGTTCGAGTAAGAGGAACTGCAGTGCCTGAATTCACTTGTATGCATTGTCGATTCTATGGTACAATGATCATTAGTTAAATAATCATTGCAATGCTTTGTCCTCGTTTCATTCACAAGCTTTCTAATTAGCTAGCTCATGTGATGTCTCGGTATGCATACATATATGAACTAAATTGAACCTTGTTTGCTCTTGCCGATTAAAATATAAGCATATGTTGCAGTTCATTTTTGTTTGGCATGAGATGGTTCAGTAAATTAGCTTCTTTCTCCTGCTAGCTCAATTCAGTCAAGGGAAGTCGTTCCATGTTTTTTGATAGCAGCAGCAAACTAACAATTCCTTTTGACGTGACAATTGATCATTTGTGTTGCTTGCTGTTGTTGGGAGAGATCGAATAAAAGTAGAAGATTGCTAGCTTCTTTTCTGTGTGACGTCAAATGGATATCTAGCAGCAGCAGCTTGTTCTTCGCTGCTTGGTGTTCTCTGTTTCTTGAAGGTTCAGGTTAGGAACGACTGAGGAGCAAGTGCTCATTCTTAGGCACAAGAGGCCATCGCCAGCAGCACCCAGCGTGGCCCTCTGTAAACTTGCTTACTAAAACCCTTTTCATATTATGGTATATCTGGAAAGCAAGAAATGATCACAGGTTTCAAAGGAGAACTTGGACTCCACTGCAGGTACACAAAGCAGCCGCTGCACACATGCAGTTACACCTCGACTCTCTAAATGATCAGGGTCGAGATTCACCCCCCCACCACACACTACAGCCAACAGTCCATGATCGGATGAATCAAGGTATGATTCTGGCTGTTTCAGGTACCTCCAATGGCGGCGGCACAAATGCCAACTCGGCAACAACAGCCATGGCGAACAGGTTCCTTGTTCATCACCCTACCTCTTTGTCAGGGGTGAGATGTTACACTGATGCCTCCACTACCCCCGACCTTCTTCAAAATGGTCCAAGAGATGCAGGGTTAGGAATCTTTATTGTTCACACTGAATCTCAGCCGCCTTTGAGTGTTTTTGTCAAGGCGGCTATGCAGGGGTCTTCGTCTGTTCTTATGGCAGAATCAGCTGCTATGGCGCTGCAGCCCCCTCTTGAACAAGATGCAAATCCACAATGCCAACATGCTGTCAGACAACCAACAGTTGGTGTCTTTTCTCAATGGTTCTGATCTCTCCAGTCCTCCTGACTAGAGGATCAAACCATTCACTCAGTCTGTTGTTTCCCATTTGACAGGCACAAACACAGGTGTTAGAGAGAGAGAGTTGTGCAAAAGTTGCTGGACATTTGGTTCATACATTTTGAAGATCAGTTAGCTGATGAATTTACTAAACCGATTGTGGCAGCCAAGATGGACAAGTTCAAAATCAATCTCAACCTAGTGGCCGGCTGAGATTGAGTGGGGGTGTTAGGAAACGTGTAACCCAAGGGTTGTTAGGCGTGCACCACGCCTTGTACATTAAGATAGGAAGTTTGGTAGTTTGTTATAGATGAGTCTATCTCTTTGTAAACTGAATTATTGTACAAGCCACACCAGGGACTGTTCCTAATCTCTATAAACATGGAACCAAGTCGTCAAGGAGAGGCAACTGTTCACCTACTTTCGCAATTCATACTATATCTGTATTCGGACACTAAAATTGGATATATATAATGTCGATATCCATTCATATGTTATCCAAAATATCCATAACCGAATTTGAATATGAGGTTTACGATAGCTATCTGTATTCGTCTATAGGTATCCAACCATATTCAATCCGTTCACACCCCCCTAGCTTAATATATCTCCTGCCGTTTTAGTTCCACATCAAAATTCAGATACATAAAATTAATCTCCCTGTAATAATACATTATTACCCATACAAATTTATTATTTTTGCACTGTGACATACTCATTGACAACGATCGACGGTGTCATATAAGACGATCAGATCTTCTTGAATATAATCGGCGCGCCATGCTGAGGATGCAGCGTAGCGACTGTGTACGGTGCATGCGTGTACAAAGGCGACAGTTGGAACTGAAAGCGCTGGAGGATCATGCTCAAGGCCATCTTGGCCTCAAGCAACGCAAAGTTCTGCCCGATGCAGATTGTCGGCCCCCACCCGAAGGGGAAGAACGCTGGTTGGTCGTCCTTGGTCGCCTTTGAGATCCCGTCAGCGAACCTCTCTGGCTTGAACTCGTGTGCGTCCTCCCCCCAGACGTCAGGATTGTGGTGGACAAGGATTATGGGAAGCTCGAGGATTACCCCTGCGGGGTATGTGATGCCTCCAATCCGGATGTCTTTCAATGTGCTTCGGAGTAGTGTCACTGCCGGCGGGTACAACCTCAGCACCTCGTACATTATCATCGTGACCTGGATAGACAATATTAGCAGTAATATTATGTGGAATGTGTTCGATGCAAAGATGCCTACTTGTGTGCAGCTGCCATAGTATTTATGTAGCAGCAGAGGTAAACACTTGCCGTTTTGAGTCGACTTAGGCCGTCGAAATTGGGCTGCTTGTCCCTGCCGAACACGCTGAGGACCTCCTCCCTCGCACGGTCCTGCCACTCAGGGTGCATGCCTAGGATGACGAGCGTCCACGTGAGCAGCACCGATGTGGTTTCCATCCCCGCGAAGTAGAAGAGCTTGCACTCCTCAATCACGTCCTCGGTGCTCATCCTCATGCTGCCTTTCCCACTCTCCATGTTCGACTGCAGCAGCAGGCCGAGCAAGTCCTTGCCGCTGGCTTCGCCATTCTCGATTGCGCGCTCCCTCTTCTCGATCACGCCTCTTAGAATCGTTTCGATCTCCCTGTTGATCTCTTTCATCCTCCGATTGTTCTGTGTCGGGAAGAACCTATATATATTTAACAACGGCGTGAGAGCATGCATATATATGCCTAGCTTTAACGTACTAGAAATATGTACTATGTGACAGATCAGAATGTGCTCACAGGAAGCCTGGGATGTATATATACTGCACGGCCTTCATTAGTCGCTCTGCTTGCTCGCCCTGAAGTTGGAAGATCCTCCGCCCTTCCATGAAGCTGCTGCCGAAAGCCGTGCGGGATATCACGTCTCCAGTGAGGTTCTGAAATTCTGGCCAGATATCCAGTTCATATGATCCGTCAGAACCAGCGAGCTTCTTCTCCCAGCGATCTATAAGCTCGCTACAGCACATCGAGAACGCCGGCAGCATGCGCTGAAAAATAACTCTAGTATAAGCACACACATGTATTTGCTTGAGGCCGTGCAGTAATGAAGCAGATTGCCTAAATGAAGGAAATTAGAAAACCTTGAGCTCTTCGAGATGGAATGCGGGGTTCAGGATCCTTCTGTGTTTTGCCCATTTCTCACCGTTGTAACTCAAAAGCCCAAGGGCGAGCATTTTTACGAGACGCTTGTTAGTGACGAACTTCTCGAAGTGCCCAAACTTGTTTGATAGGATGTCTCTGACCAACTCTGCCTCCGTGATGACCACCCTGGGAATTGGTCCGAACCAGGTGATACAAATCTTGCCTGCAGTTCAGCGTTTGTGACGTGAAAGCTATGAAAAATTTCATTTCAATCTTTAAAGTTTCAAATCCATTTTCCAACCACCAACTTCTTGATTTTTTAACCTTAAAAAGCCACCAACTGTACATACGTGACAAATGTGATTTTCTATTTTCTAAAATCAGAAAAAAAATGAAACTAGTAACAACTTTCTTCTGAAAATGTTACCTATTCATTGGTTCTCTATTAAAGTTATTTGGATCTTATTTGGTTTAGATAAATAATTAGCACGATTACAAGAAATAAAGCAAAAACAATAGAAATAAATCAGTTTCAAATAAATATATATAGATCATTATAAGGTAGATAACATTTTTAGAAAAAATGGTACTAGTTTCATATTGTTTGATTTAAACTAATTTTTTATGGTTTTTAATAATACCTGATTTTTACTATTTTTTGCAAAATATAAACAACATTTGAAATCGACAAAGTGCACCAAATTTGTCGAATTTTGACAGTTGAAGTGCGTCCATTACCCAAATTTGTAGTTTAAGGTTGCAAATTGGACTATCATGCAAGTTGGAAGTTGAAAAATATACTTTTACGAATCTTTAAAAATCAGGGAACTTTCTATGGTCTTGAATGGAAGCATGCCAGCATGGCAGGGACTTTCTGAAGTTGTTTACTGTTGAACAAAAAATCAAGAGAAATAGCGATAAGTCAGACCTATAGGGGGACATTTAGGTCCAACTATATATGTCCAAATAGTCCAGCTAAAGCGCAGATGGCCTAGGGCACACAACCCATGTAAGCATGACCCAAGCACAACATGCTCTTTGTCATGCCACCAACTCGCCATCTCCACCGCCTTTAGCTCTCTATGTCGTCGTATTTCTCTCATCCATCTCATCATCTAATCAGCTCTCATCCTCTCTCACACCCAAAATATTAAGTGTCGATCTCTTTGTGCCTATATTGATTGAAGTTTGAAGATTTGAAGTGATGGACATCCGAAGACTTCAATTGAATTTGTAATGTATGAAATATATCAAAAAATTGTAAATCTCTAAGTGTTGCTGATCAGTTTGGTTTTTTTTTTTTTAACATGCGGGTGATGGGTAGCTTAGCCCATGTACCATGCCGGTTTAGCAGAGTTAAACCTTCCACAGACCGTCGTGCCTTGGGGCTTTGAGTGATCTTGCTGACAGGCAGGCATGGTCCAGCAGTGGGCTGTGCTTCGATGGGACCGTGATGGCTTGGGCCACCTATTTGGACATGTTTACAAAAAAAACTCTTGGGACATGTATAAGCAAGAATCATCCCTGCAGACCCAAGCCACCTGTCGAGCCGCCCACCCCTCCCCTTCCCCACGCTTTAATTATTTTTGGCCTAGAAGGCCCAAGAAGGCCTCCCAGATATGTTGTTTTTCTTATTTTTCTATTTCTTTGTCCTTTTTTTTTTTTCTTTCCTTTCAACTATTTCTTTTTTTTTTATTTTTTTATTTTTATTATCTTATATTCTGTTTATTTTTCTTATTTTCATATTTTATTATTTTTTATTTTCTTTTTCTTTTCTTCTATTCTTTTTCCTTTCATTTCTTTTTAATTTTTCTTTTTTTGGTCTTTTATTATTATTTTTTTGCTTCCATTTACTATTTTTGTATTTTATTTTTTATATTTTTATTTCTTTTCTTCTATTTATAATTTTATGTCTCACCTTTTTTATTTTATAGACACACGTGAAGTTCATGTATTATATATGTAATGTTCTATGAATGTATTTTTTTGATGTTCGTGAGTAGAAATGTGATGTTCCACGATGTACTTTGTGATATTCAGTAAGCATACATTGATGTTTTCGAATATTTTTTTTAATACTTTGTAGCATTTTTTATTATTTTTATTTGACTCCAATTAATTAATTCACTAATTTTATTATTTTATTTTATATTTTTATGATATTTGTGATGTTCACGTAGTATACATATCATGTTATATGCTATATTTAGTGATGTTCGTGTAGTGTTAATGTGATATTCTATAATTAATTACTTCACTAATTTTTTTTATATTTCATGATATATATGTGATATTCGTGTAGCGTTAATGTTCTGTGATTACCTTTAAGATATGTGCTGGTGTCAGCAATTTTGGATTTAATGCATGCCTGCTGTCTGGTCTGCTATTTGGTCCAACAACACAATTGAATTTGGCCCAATTTGGTGAAGCAAACGAGGGAGGAATTTTTGTGTGTGTGTGTGTGGGGGGGTGGGATGCATGCACCGGTCAGCAGGTAGCAGCGCCCATGTACATGGGTGTGTTTTAGTTCAGGCTATAGGCTGTGAAAAACTGTCGTGAGCTACTAAAATGCTGTTGTGAGTTATGTGTTGTAAAAAAAATGTTGACCATTTGGTTAAAACAACTATAAAACCTACCCTACCACTTCATCTCACTTAAAACTGTTATAAAAAGGTCTCTTTTATGTCTATCTATTTCTAAAAGTTGAAAAAGCAGGGACCGAAGGTCTCTACACGTTTGGTTGGCTTTCTCCGGTAGTACAAAGGAATCACATTCCTGACCATTTCCACCACTTTTTCTAACCCTAAATTATATTTTTATTGTGTTTAATTATGAACATTTGGCTCGGTGAGCCTTTTAGATGTTTCCTTGATTTTCTGATAAGAATTAAGAATTATTCCACTGGGACAAAAGTTTGCATACCTAGAAAGCCATAGAAACCATTCGAACTCGCCAACAAAATTTTTACCCTTAACCTGCTTACAAAAATGATTCAGTCGGAATAAAAGTTTATTTAGGTGAAACAACAATTTGTGCAGGAAGAACAAATAAGTTTTACACCTAGAAAAATATGCAAACTTGTGGAATAAAAAGTTTATACGCCTGGAATAAAACCATTGTGGATATGTAAACAATGTCATAAATCATGGACAAATATTATTAACACAAAATTTGAACATTATATATATAGGACAAAATTATACAGTTAGAACCAAGTCTGTACAAATGTAACAAAATGTTTTTTTTTTTTTTTTTTTTTGCAAATGAAACAGCAAAAACTATCTCAGGACATTTTTAAAACTTTAAAATATTTGAAATTATATTAGCAGGACAATATGGTTTTACAAATGCGACGAATTGAAATATAACATGGAACAAATTATCCTAGGTCCGGTGATATGGGGCCCTCGATCGGGAAGAAACAAGCATGACTGTCGGGTGGCCAATTATTCATAACACTAGTCAAGCGACATCAACCTCAATGTTCACGTGCCAAGCAAACATATTCAACGAATTCGATGACCATTCATGTACGGAAGAAGTAAAACATGCCATGTGAACATGAATGACTGTTGAGTCTGTCGGGTGGCCAATAATTCACAACACTAGTCAAGCGACGACTTGAACAACCTCAATGTTCACGTCGGATCAGAAGCAAACATTCAACGAATTCGATATATATCACCATTATTCATCGATCGTCCAGAAGATATTATCTATACCTAATAATAAAGAGGCAAAATTTCAGTTGTTCATCTATTTTTTTTCCATCCACCTCTCCCTAACTAATTAACTCTCCGCGAATGTGAAAAATTATCTCTGCTTGTTTATCTACAGCCCCTCCTGATTGTTATATGACATACGTAGGGCTTCTTGAGGTAATATCGATAGCTAGGAATCCTAATCCAAATAAATTTCTGAGTAACAATCCTAATCTAAATAGAAAAGAATTGGATAGCTAAGAATTCTAACCCAAATAGATTCTTGTAATCCCGAGTAACAATCATAATCCAAATAGTAAAAGAATAAGAGTAGAAATATATATTTAATAATCGTATTATAATTGGTTTCTTGGCTGGTTCTTTTGCCCGCGCATCCAAGACCAAAGAAGAGTTTCTTCTTTTGTCCGTTTTAATTTCTATACCGTTGCCTCTAGCCACGTGGAAGTGAATTTAAACAAGTCTGCATTATTAAAAAAAAATCGGCAAAATAATGTGCGCTCTTTTTAGCTTTTACGTATTTTTACATGCGTCACACGGATTGTACTTTAGCTCATTGCACTTGCTCGTGAATAAGAGAGTAAAAACACAGTTCTTTTTAGAAGCAAGATCAAACAAACATTACAAAGCTTTTGCCATGGATTCATCCAAAACGAAAGCACGATAGTTTTTTTATCTCGTTGCAACGCACGGGCATATTTGCCACTGCATGTATATATTAAACTGTCGATGGATGGACGTAGACAAACAACAACAATTATGGGCGACTTTGGACGTACCGTGCTCCTTGACAGTGTTGATGAGATGCGGCGTCACGCGCGGAACAACGTCGTGGCACAGCGGCAAGGGCCTCGACCACGCATCGGCGTTGAGCCTGGCGTTCTCCTTGAGGTCGCCTGCAGGGAAGTGGTACTCAGTGCCGCTGAGCCCCTGCACCCGGAGTGCCCGTTGGAGCCGCCGCGGCCGCAGCCAGAATATCTCCGCGGCCCGGTAGCACCCCCACACTATGAGCAGGGCAAGCAGCCCCTGGAGCAGGCTCCAAGGGTATGGCGGCCAAGCTGCTACAACGTCGTCGTCCATGGCTTCCTGCTTTCAAGGTATGAGCTGTGATGACAATCACAAGTCCACAATTGTGCAGTGCGTGCTTAGTGAGACGAAGCACGATATAAGTAGTAGTGTATGTAGTGGTAGGCACCGCACCGCACGGGCCAGCGAGTTGCTGAGCGGGTTCCTTGAAAATCCTCACGGAAACGAAAGCAGGCACAGTCGTCATCACATGGGTGGGTGTCCATCCTGCCGCATCGCTTGTGACTTTAAATGAGGCTTTGAACAAGGAGAGGATGCACATGCATGCATGAGCAGAAAACGAGTGTAATAGGAGTTTTCTTCATTTTTTTTTACTGGTGCGGCTAGCCCTCGGGAACTCCCCGGCCAGCGACAGTCTTTCCTGTTGTAGGTCAGTCATCGCCCCCTTCGTTCTTTTCTTGAAATGATCCAGGCCTTGTTTAGATGGCTAAAGTTTCTAACCTTTTTCTCACTTTCCATCACATCACATTAAATACACCAAAAAGACATATGTTTGGAGTATTAAATGTAGGTAAAAAACTAATTACACAGTTTAGATGTACATTGCGAGACGATTCTTTTGAGCCTAGTTACTCCATGATAGGATGATATTTACCACTAACAAAACGAAAACGCTTTGCTGACAGTAAGATGCGATGTGACATCTGGTTCCAAATTTTAGCCATCTAAACAAGGCCCCAGTAGTACTTTCGTTTGTATTTGTTAATATTATTCAATTATAGATTAACTAGGTTTAAAGATTCGTCTCGTGATTTACAACCAAACTGTGCAACTAGTTATTTTTTTACCTATATTTACTGCTCCGTACATGTGTGCCTAGATTGATGTGGTGTGATGCGACGAAGAGAGAGTGAAAAAACTTAGAAGTTAAAGGGCAACTAAACAAGGTAGTTCAGTTTGGAAGGACACTGAACCTCAAGTGGCAGTAGTCAACAAGCCAAGGTCAGTGTCGGCAGTCATAGTAGTGTCACCACTGGCACTCGGCTGACCAGTCACTGCGATTGCATAGACACGTAAGAGCTTACGTCATAGACAAACTGTTGAGGCACATGTAAAAGTAAAATGAGCTGGCTCCGTGTTTGGTGATCTATCTATCCAAGGATTCCTCGATTTGTGATTGGTATGTAGCTATAGATAGGAGTCTGTGTACACGTATGGACCTCCTAAATTAGGATAGACCAATCACTCAATCACAGATTGTATCCTGCCTTTTTGTAATACATTCGTGCGTCCTCCTGGAGCATGGCACTGCAGGGGATGAGGCTGCTGGCACCGGATCGACTACGACGTCCATTCAGGTTTATTGATAGATGGAGCTTTCTAGCTCTTAGGGATCTGACAGCCACGTTGTTTGCTACTGAGGTTAAGCAGCTTGCTGCACAAATGAATGTGTGTCGATCAGTAACCAAAAGCCAAGATGTACAGTTGCTGTTTGTAGAAAGGGAAAGCACCTTATCGCAGCTTCTCTCTTGTGAGGTTCACTCTTGTGCAGTGATAATGTACCCAATGACTTGTATGTAGTCCATAAGAGCCAAGTGGCGAACTTGTAACAAGAATGATGAACTAATTCATGCCATGACAACCAACCCAATGGAAACCAAATGTCTGGAAACAAGCATCTAAAAGCAACACAAATTGTATAAACTTGACATGTGAAATGGCATCAGTTTTTCAGTTAATGAAATAACCCCAACTAAGCCTAGGCAAAGTGGGGAAGCGCTCCTCGCACGTGTAATCAGATGTTTTGTTCTCCTTCTTATTATTAATCAAAACCGAGTAACCGGATCTGTCAAAAAAATTGGCATCAGTTTTGGGGTAAAAGAATATAAAACAGGCAATATAGTTTCAAAAAGTCTCAGTTCGAGCTCCGGCGGCGCACGGTCGACCGGGCGGGGACGTGTTCCGCCTGCGTCCCGTGCTCGACCCCGGCACGTTCCCGACCCGCGTTCCGAGACGTCGTTCCGCGGAACGAGGTTCGCCGCGTCGACCAGCGTTCCCGGTGACTAGGGTTTCAATCCCTTCCAACCTTACGTGTTCTTGGCATATATTATGCAGCGTGAGTTAATAAACTTATGTATAGTGAAGTGTGTCTTTAGTGAACAAGCAGATTATCCTCTGAATGTATACACAAGATCTAGTCCTAAGGTCTTGCAAGGATGCACAATAATACACCCAAGGACCAAGGATGTCAGTTCTTGTAATTTGTTCACATGCCCTATTAGAAAGCTGTGAACTTAACAGAATACAGATCTGTTATTGTTTTAATACATTTGAATTGTATGCAGCTTGATCGATTTTTAAAAAACTCAGTGTTTTACAGAGTATAACTTATTCTCTACAGCTTAGCGCTAGCCTGTTCAGTTATGAAAACATATTTTTTTGAGTATATATCCATCTTTTCACTATAAGTAACTAGATAAGTTCAGATTTTAAGAGTAGCTGTAGAAAAACAGGTACTTCCTCCTATTTTCCCTGTCAGTTCGACTTGGATTTGTATGATTATTTTATGATCAGTTGACAAAGTTGAGTCCTCAAAGTTGCATAGACAAACACTGAATTGTTAGTACCATAGAGATTATGTGGCACTGTTATTTTCAGCTTACATTATGGTGCTGTGGTACTTCTGGACAGCACTGAACATGTCCATACATAGCTCGATTCCCCTTTCCAACTTTTGGTGATTTAGCCCCATGTATTCTTGTGTCTGCAGAGACTTGACCAAATGGGTTTGTATTGCCGGTGGCAATCCGCAGCTGATTGAATCTCGTAGTGAACCAAATGGTCGCCCAAAGGTACCCTTTTTCTGCTGTATTTGTATGTACACTTGATTTTTGTCAAACTGTCAATTCCTTGTATGTTCTGTGATAATGACATCGGATAATTTTAATGGGAACATACATTGAAATTTTATAGTCTCAAAGATGAACATACTTGTACCTCAAAGCTTTAACACGGACATTTTAATGGCAGTACCTCAAATTTTTGCAAAGTAGGTTTGGATTCTTTTTTTTGGGATGAAAATGACAGAATGCTTTAACACGTGCTGCTTCTAAATTTTCAGAACAATCAACTGCTGAAACACTTGCAGCTCTGGACCTCAGTGCCCAGTATTGGAGAGTGGGCATATGTGGATGTCAAGTACTGGCTAGAAGTGGCAATTGGATGGAAGTGCATATGACCAGTGCATTATTTCGGACTCCTAAGTCCTAACTATAGATGAATACTTTTGTTTTTTGTTAAGACTTTACTAGTGATCAATCATTTTGTAATGAGTGGAAGCAAACCATATGAGATTTCTGGCTATAACAAGTGCCAGCTATGATGAGCTTTTGTGTCATACTGTATTGTTCAAAATTGAATTGTTAATTGTATGTTTCATTGGATGTATGATTAGTACTGCCCCTGGGATTAATGTATAAACAAATAATATTATATTGTATTTTCCTTGTAAGCATAAGCGCCCGACGGTTGGTCGCTATAAGGTTGTAATTGACGTTGAACGGTTGGTCGCTATATATTTGACGCATCGGGCGGATGGTCGGTCGCTATAAGTAAGGTCGGACGCTATAAGTTATAGCGACGCCTTTTATTGCGACCGGCGGTCGGACGCTATATCTGTAGCGACCGACCGTAAGTCGCTATCTTGACTTATAGCGACCATCCGTAGGACGCTATAGATAGGCTGTGGTATAGTGATTATTTGTAACCATTACACCACACATAGTTGAAGATACTAGAAATTGCTTGTATAAGAAGATACTAAAAGTTGGACATCAGGCTACTCAGATTTCCAAGATGACAGTGGAGGAGTCTCAGAATACTTCCAAGTGTTGCCCATCTGAAGATATCGGTCTCCCTGGACATCACTAGCAGCAGCATATGACTCGAGTTCATTCATTTCCTCTGGTGTTAGTTTCACAGATAATGCTCCAATATTCTGGTTGAAATTTTCGACTTTTGTTGTGCCAGGTACGTATGGGACAAACATCGCTGCCTTGATGACAAACCCAAGCTAATGCAAGTTGCGATGGCGTACATCCTTTTCTTGTCGCCGTTGAATTAACTTGCTCAAATATTTGGGCATTCTTGTCAAGATTTTCCGGTTGAAATCTTGGGAAATTCTGCAGAACAATGAAATTTTAATGAAACGATGCAACTAACCATGCATATTACTATTACTAGTTAGACGCCTCCAACAGATCCTTCATCAGAAAGATTTGGCCATCGCTACATTTCACTAGTACCCAATCTGTTTTGCTTTAGGTGGCGGGCAAGTCTGCCCGTCACCAACCAAAGGTCACGGTAAATCACCGAATATGCGCTCATGCCCACCACGGTAAATCAATTATCCGTGGCGGGCACATTAGGGTGCTCGCCACGAAAATATTTCAAAAAAAAAAAAAACTCAAAAACCCTAGACAGGCCGCCAAGCCCATCCATGGGCCCGCCGAGTCCATCTAGGGGACAGCACAACGACTGGACCCCGCCGTCCGTCGATCCGTCGTCGATCGCGCATGCAGCGCTGCCACCTCCGCCCAGCGCCGCCGCCGCCCGAAAGCACCGCCACGAGCGCGCGGAGCCCGCCACAAAAGCGCCGGATCCGCCCGAAGAACCGCGGCCTTCACCCACAGCGCCGCCCGATCCCGCGATGAGCGCCGCCGCCTGCTACCGAAAACACCGCCGGATCCGCCCGCAACGCCGCCCCGGATCTGCCACATGAACGCCGCCGGATCCGCCCCGGCGCCGTCGCCCAGACACGTGGAGAGGGGGCGGAACCGCGACCAACGTGGAGAGGAGGCGAATCCGCAACCAACGGAGAGGGAGGGTTTCGGATCTGCCGCCACCATGGAGGAAGGGGCGAGATCTCGGCCCTAGCCGCCATGAATCCGGAGCTCGAGGGAGAGGGAGTGGTAGAGAAGGTGGCGAGCTTGGAGGAGGACAGCGGGCGCCGTGGAGCCGGAGGAGGAAGGGGCGCCGGCGCCGAGGAGGAAGGAGAGCGCTGGCGACGCCGAGAGAAGGAGTCGGGCGCGCTTATCTTTTTGGGGGCGACTCGGCGCGCAGAGGAAGGAGCCGGGCGCGCCGGCGGACCGGGAGGGAGGAGAGAGGGGTGAAAGAGTGGAGTGGTTGAAAACCTAACTCACGTATTTATATCGGCTTCCAAGTTATCGGGCTGAAGTGGGCTCACCGGCCTTAACCATTTTACATGGCGGGCACCTTAGGATGCCCACCACGGTTAATCGATTTTCCGTGGCGGGCAACAAATACCCGCCACGCAAAAATAAAATCTGCATGTGGCGGCCGCATTAACCGTGACGGGCAAAAAAAGTGTCCGCCACGGTTAATATTTTGGGGTGTCACGCAAAATGATTTCGTTACTAGTGTTTGACTCAAATCACTGTCGATAATAAGAGCAATAAGATCTACTTTGTTTACTAAACAAAATTGCACTCATTTGCTATTTAACCCCTAAAAATCTATGTCTCAATCACACACATTTACCATTATGAGACAATCTAAAGTAAATGCCTAAATTTGCATCTAAATTACCTACCCTACCATTATGATTGATAATCTAAAACCCCACTAAAATTGCACTAAAATTACTCCGCTTTTTAATTGTTAAAAGTAAATCTAAAATGTCTCCAAAAGATACATCTTTAAACTACCAAGATATGCTATTATGAAAAAAAAAAATCAATAACTACAATTGCAGCTATATATGTTTCTAAATTACCCACTTCGTTCATTATTCTTACATATAGAAAAACCTAAACGAAAGTAAAAGAAACTTGTTGTGCCATAGTATAGATCATGTATACATGCACACATGAGCAATACTTATATGTTTTGGCAATCATCAAAGATGTTTCCTTAATGATAGACATACCAGGAACTAATGATTTCATTTTAAATTATATTAATTCCCTATAATAGTAAGTTGTGTAAGTTGCTACTTTAGATAAAATTATATTTTAAAAAATAATTTAACATATCTAAATTTCAAATTATATTAATTTGTATTTTAAAAATAATATGACATTTATACTACAGTTATAGTATTATTGTAACTACTCTATTGTTTATAAAAAAACACAAATACTTCTACATGTACAGACAATGCAAATTAAGGTGCACATAGTCTCTTTACTTTTAAAATTCTATAGAGTAAAAAATGATAAGCAATTTTGATTAGTTATATGTATTAAAATTACCACATGCTATGTGATTTGTAAATCAAAAGATGAATAAATTATTATGGAGATTGTGGTTGGTTAGCTTGCAATCAGAATACATGGACATTTCCAGTTTAAATCAGCCTCAAAAGGAGCATTTACAAATAAAGTTGTATATAGGTAGCAGTAATAAGACTTCACCTTCTTCCGGGCATCCTGTTCTGAGAGAGAGTCAATCAGCTTTGCTCCACCAGACAAGAAACCTCTACCTAGTGGACTGTAAGCCACTATCCCGATTCCAAGTTCTCTGATGACATGATCAGGGTAATAACTTCATTAATAAATCAGGAAAATAAGGCTATGTCACATTGTCACTGTTGATTGAGAACAGAATTAAGTAAAATACCTGCAAGTAGGTATTATATCTTGTTCCACATCTCTAGACCATATTGACCACTCCAGTTGCACTGCGGTGATGGGATGAATCGTGTGAGCTCTTCTGATTGTTGAAGCAGAGGCTTCAGATAAACCTATGTATTTTATCTTCCCTTCTTCAACTAGCTTCTTGAGTCCCTCGTGGGAGCGAATTTAAACAGGCTACATTATTAAAAAATTAAAAAAATAGGCTGGGGTTTCCCTTGCTGACTTCGGTAAAAAACTAGCTTCTTGAGTTCAGAAATCTAGCAGCAATGCATGCAAAAGTAAGTTTATTAGTATTCTACTAAATTACCGTAGGTGCAATTTTTACTTTCGCTACAGTAACATTATTACTTCATATTCTCTTCTTAGAATGTAGAACGAACGAAAGACTACAAGAGCAGGAATGCAGAGGATGCTCACCGTGACTTCAATGGGTACCCTGGTGTCGATGCGATGTTGGTAGTAGAGATCGATGCAGTCGACGCCGAGCCGCCGGAGGCTGCCCTCGCACGCCGCCCGAACGTACAACGGATCACCGTGGACCTCTTGCTTGCCGTCGACGTAGAAGATGCCGAACTTGGTGGTCAGCTGCACCTTGTCCCTGATAACAGCACCGCCGCCGTCCTCCAGCTGCAGCGCCTTGCCCAGGAGGAGCTCGTTGGTGTGCGGGCCGTAGTAGTCAGAGGTGTCGAGGAAGGTGACGCCGGCGGCGACAGCATGGTTTTTTTTTTTTTTGAAACGATGGCGACAGCATGGTGGATCAGCCTCACCATGTCCTGCTCGGGTTTGGGCGGGCCGTAGGCGGAGGACATGCCCATGCAGCCCAAGCCTAGCGCCGAGACCTCAAGCCCCTGCGACCCCAGCTTCATGCGCGGCACCACCACCGATGGCGACACTACCGGAGCAGCTGCAGCAGCAGCCATGGCGAGATGAGATGCCGATCAAGATATGGTATGGTTCTTCAGCTGCTGCTATAGTTCTGTGTTGCTTCTTCAGAGTTCAGAACGTTTTCGGTGACATGAGCTTCGTCCCAGAATTTATACAGTGTTGGAAGGACACTGAACCTCAAGTGGTAGTAGTCAACAAGCCAAGGTCGGTGTCGGCAGTCATAGTAGTGTCACCACTGGCACTGGGCTGACCAGATTACGTCACTGCTTATGTGGGATTGCATAGACATGTAAGTGCTTACGCCATAGACGAACTGTTGGAGAGACACATGTAAATTAAGGTAAAATGGGCGATAGTAGTCTTTGTACACGTATGGACCTTGTAAATTAGGATAGACCCATCACTCAATCACAGATTGTATCCTGCCTTTGTAATAAGTACTACATTCGTGCGTCCTCCAGGAACATGGCGCTGCAGGGGATGAGGAACAGGTGTCCACTGTACCAGCTACTGGCACGTCCATTCAGGTCTACTGATTGATGGAGCTTTCTAGCTCTCAGGGATCTGACAGCCAGTTTGCTACTGGGCCTGTTTGGATCACCGCCAGACTTTGCCATGCCGTGGTTTGGCGAGCCACGTTGTGGCGTGGCGGTGGCGGTGAAAAAGTTCGCCACAGCTGCCACACTCTCGCCACGCAAAACGACGCCAAAGCAGCCACAAGACGACACCAGAAAAAGCAGTGGCGGCCGAACATAAAACGTGAACCAAACACCTATCAAAGGTCAGTGGCACGCTGCAGCTTAGGCAGGCAGGCTGTGTCACGAACCAAGCAGCCCCTAAGGTTCTTAAGCAGCATGCTGCAAATGAATGTGTCAGTAACAAAAAGCCAAAATGCACAGTTAATGTTTGTAGAAAGGGAAAGTACCTTATCGCTGGTTCTCTTGTGCAGTGATAATGTACCAATGACTTGTCTGTAGTCCATAAGAACCAAGTGGTGAACTTGAAACAAGAATGATGAACTAATTCATGCCATTACAGTCAACCCAATAAAAACCAAATGTCTGAAATACCAGCATCTGAAAGCAACACACATTGTATAAACTTGACATGTAAAATGGCATCAGTTTTTGGTAAAGGAATATAAAACAGGCAATATAGTTTCAAAAAAATCACAGTTCAATGGGTGACAACACCCTTGAGAAATAAAATGTATTTAATATAAAACCATTTATGATGCCTAAGGCCTTTATTCACAATCTGCCACAAACAGAGAGGGGAAAGAATAAAATTAAGCAGTATTTTGGCCATTTTAATTTCTCAAGTAGATTACAAATAAAATACAAGAGCAGAAATCAGAAAACTATCAATTCCTTTCAATGAAATGAATGGAAAGGGAACTACATACCAATCTGCCATACATTGTGGTTGTGCTAGTAACTATGCTCCAGTCCCAGCTCTAGTTGACTACAGCTTTACATCAAATAAAACAAGGCTAACAGGGTAATGCAGCAACTCTGCAACTGACATTAATTTTGTGTAGAAAGCCCGTAATGTCCAACCTGACATCTGAACAGACTGTAAAATTGTGACATTTAGCCATTTAAACTCCTTAAGTCCACTGCAGATAATTATACTTTGCCTTTTTATGCTCCAACCACAACTCTAGCTACTACAGTTCTACATCAAACAAAAATGCTCCATGCTGCTCAAAACTGCAACAGGGTAATACTACCAATAGTCATTGCAAGAGCATTGACCATCCCTAAAGCAATGAAATCGGTTGTTATCTCGAACAATAATTTCACGACATGCTATCCTCGATATGAGCTTGATGGCAGAGTGGCAGTCACTGCATACTCGGAGGTTTTTGGTGACCCTAATGGTCTCTCCTGGTTCAGTAGTTAGGAGGCTGAATGCAATAGCAATCTTCTCACTGTGATGCACTAGCGTGTGTTCCTTCTCTTCATTTTCAATGTCAAACATCACCACCTCGGTAGTCGGTTTATAACCCATGGCCTTCATTTCCATGCCTAACTCATCGAGCTTTGCATAGATTTTATCTGAGAGGGGATGTGATTTGTCTCCAACATGGAACTCATGGACCTCACCATCATGTTCAACCCAGCTAGATGCAGGGACTTTCTCAACCCCCTTTGCCTTCATTTCCAACCTGAGCTTTGCGGCATCTTCCCATCTTCCACTGTTAGAGTATATGTTAGAAAGCATGACATAATTTCCAGAATTCCATGGCTCCAATTGGATGAGCTGCTTCAACACATGTTCAGCAAGGTCAGCATTCCTGTGGATCTTGCACCCACCAAGGAGTGCCCCCCATACAACAGCATTCGCTTGCATCGGCATGTCCTCAATCAACTGATGGGCCTCCTCTAGCAACCCTGCACGACTGAGCAGGTCGACCATAATACCATAATGCTCAATCCTAGGTCTTATGCCGTACGACTGAGTCATGTTACGAAAATAGTGCTGCCCATCTTTTACAAGGCCAGTATGTGTACAACTGTAGAGCAATCCAATGAAGGTATTATCATTCAGTGCCATACCTGACTTCTTCATCTGGCCAACAAGTGCAAAGGCAATCTTGTCATGGCCAGTCATGCCGAGCCCCAAGATCATTGCATTCCAGACAATGATATCTCTCTTCCTCATCTGCTGGAACACCATCCACGCCTCGCCCGTGCTCCCGCACTTGGCATACATATCAATCAGCGCAGTACCCAGGACTGGGTTGTCAAGAACCTCATCCCAGTGCAGCATCCCAACCACTCTCCGTCCCAAATCCAAAGCACCCAACCTTGTGCACGCTGAGAGCGCCCCAGCCACTGTATAACAATCCGGTCTCATTCCCTCCACCTGCATTGCAAAGAACAGTTCCAGAGCCTCCTGTGGATGCCCATTGGAGGCGTAACCCCCAACCATTGCGGCCCAAGCCACCACATCCTTGTTCCTCATCTTGTCAAACACTTCCCTGGCCTTGTCCATCACCCCACACTTGACATACAAGTCCAACGCCGCAGTCGCCACAAACACGTTCCCAGCAATCCCCTCCTGCTCCGCCACCCTCCACACAGCCTCCCCATTCACCAAATCAGCGACTCGAGCGCACGCCGTCAGGACCCGCACCGCTATGAAGCTGTCAGGGCGCATGCCACTCGCGAACGCCCTCCTTGCAACTCCAACAGCTTCCTCAGCACGCCCCGCGTCCATGTACGCGGTGATGAGCGCGGTCCATGAGACGGTGCTGGGGTGCGGCATTTCGTCGAACGCCTTCTGGGCGTCTTGCAACAGGCCGCATTTCGCGTACAGGTTGACGAGGGAGGTGAGGACGTGCGGGTTGGAGTGGGAGGGGAGCTTGAGGGAGCTGGCGTGGAGCTGCACGCCGGCAGGGAGCGGGTCGGGGAGCCGGGAGGCAGCCTTGATCGCGAAGGGGAAGGTGAGGTGGGACGGGTCGGGAAGGAGGGAGTGGAGGCGGAGGGCGTGGAGGTGGGAGGCCCGAGGAAGAAACGGCGCGGAGAAGGAGCTGCGATAGGTCGGTGAGGAAGAGGAGGTCCAGGCGGAGGAGGCGGCCGTGGATGAGCTTGATGGTGAGCGGTGGGAGGTGGCTGCTGGGGCTGACGCCTGTGAGGAGGACGCGGCGGATGGCCTCGTCGGCGGCGGCGGCCGACATAAAAGCGCCAGACGAAATGATTTTTTCCCCTGTTAGAGCATCTCCAGCAGCCGCCGTGGCTATTGCCGTTGCGGCCGTCGATGCGCTGGCGCCTTGTCGTCCTGCTGCTGGTGCTCTTCCTCACCCGCCTCGAGGACGGCGGCGATTCAGGCGTGCAAGAGGAGAACGGCGGACCTCGGAGGGAGGCGTCGTGCCCCGCCGCGGAGAAGGAGGGCCGCCGAGAGCAGGCAGAGCTGCGGGAATGGCGGAAAGCCGGCGGTGCGGGAGAGATGCGGAGAGGCAAACCGAGCGGGCTTGGGCCGAGAAATTTCAATATTTCGTCCCCAGATTTGACGTCCAATTTGTAAATCTTTTAAAATATATAATCCCAGACATGCGAAATCTTTTGATCTGAGAACTTTTTATTTTTCTCCCTTTTTCTTAATTCAAATATAAATGTTTCACAGTTTTGGTTCACGAACTCAGGGTCAAATATTGAAATTTCTCGCTTGGGCCGAGGCATTTTGCGGCGACGACCAAAAATGTATCATAGTACTCTAATATCAAACACATAGTTCGCCGTCCTTTTGCTTAAAAAATGCATCGTCTTGCTAAATTGGTGTGCATTTAGCATTTTTTCAGAAGTAAATTAATTTTTAATTTGATTAAATATATATAAAATAAACTAATATCTGTGATACCAAATAAGTATCATTGAAGTAACATCGTATAATTTTATAATAAACTTATTTAGAGGTACAAATTTTAACACTATTTTCTATAAATTTAGTCAAACTTGAATTTAGTATACTCCTTGAAATGTGAGATTTGGCGCTTATTTGTCAGAATGGTTGGAGTAAGTTTCACTAAATTTTGGAAAAAAAAATTATATATCTTCATTGCCTGCTTATTTGAACTCGTCTACATTATATATTTTTATATCTTCGGCACCCATTTTAATTGTCGTGTGAATTGAACCATAATTGTTCAAGCAGTGAGCGCGGGGGCACTCATGGTCGAGAGGTGTTTCTTGATGCATCATATTCCCCAAAGGCATTGTCAAAGAACCATGTGTCACTATTGCCATGTGGTGGTCTGAGGGTGAAAACCCAATCCACTGTCCCCGTTGTAGATGCTCATCATTTCATGGAACTCGATCTTACCTTCAGTGATCAAAACCCTAATGTTTGCACAAGTCCTACCCCACCATCGATCATCTGTGATACTCGATTGCTTTGACTCACAAATTGCTGAGTTATTAGCGAGACCATAATTCACTCTCTTAGATCTCCTTGTTCTTTTGTCGGCTCTCCCTCCTTAGACGCTTCCTACCCTTAAGTGACCTTAACGGTCATTGGTGGGCATCAATTGGATCCTGGATATGCGACAATGTATATCATGATTGTTGTCTGCATGCCATGCACGGCTCAAAGCATAAGAGTTGCATGAGGAATAGAGGTCAAAGCCGCGTTCGGCGGTTTACAGTGGAGGATGGAGCCGTTGGAGCCCCATCAGGCGCTAGTCCGCCCCCTCCACCCGTACCACCAAATCCACCAAAATCTCCCTCAATCCCACCACAATCCTTCCCCTAGCTACGAATCTGGTATCTCCTCCTCCTGATCTAGCTCCGGGCATGGCTGCAATGGGGTTCGCCCATGTCCTTCGAGCTGTCGGAAGTGGCCGTCCGTCGTGCCTCCTGCTGCCGCCGGGCGTGCCGTTCCGGTCGGGCCGCAGCTCCTGCAGCTGCTGATGTCGCGTCCTTTCGTGTTGTCTGAAGCCGCCGCCCGTCGGGCCTGCTGCTGCCGTCGGGCGTGCTGCTTCGGACGGGGCCGCGGCTCCTCCAGCTGCTGCTGCCGCATCTTCGCCGTGCCACTTGAAGCCGCCGCCAGCCGTGTCGGTTGTCGCCGTCGGGCATGTAGCTCCAACCATGGAGGCACGGAGTCTGCTCGGGGGGCCGTCGACTCTGCCAACGGGGCTTGCTTGGCCTTCGTCGGAGCCGGGGCTCGTCGCCGCAGCTTCCACTTCGGGCAGCATCTCCGAGGCCTCCCCGGAGGGGTCTGGCGCAGGGGCGCCCTCCGCACCGGCGGGCACCAATGCTGCTGCACCAGCGGCCGCAGCGCATCGCCTTTGAAGCCGGCGCCGTCCATGGCGGACGAGATGCTGGTAATCGTTGAGGAGGTGTCGGATGGCGAAGACGACGAGAAGGAGGTCGTTCGCTTGGGCAGGCTCTCGTCGTCCTCCCTCTCGCCGCACGCCCCACCTTTTTCTTCCCCGGTCATCGATCAGTTGGCAGGAGCAAGTTTCGGCGGTGGGAGGAGGACCCCCGATTCAGGCAGCACCGACAACGAGCTCGTTCCTCTGACCTCATATCTGGACGCCGCCCGCAAAGCTTTCCAGGCTGCGCCTCCACTGCTGGCTGTTGCTCAGGAAGCGCGTGTGTGGCCACTGGGAAGCATCGCCATCGACGTACTGTTGGCCGTGGTCACCGCCACAGAGCGCAGCCACCGTGGGGGTGCCCACCTGGCGCTTGCGAGGAGGATGCGGTGGCGTCAGCGCAAGACCAGTGCGTCTGATGGTCGGAGGACTCCACTGCTGTGCGCCACGCGTGTGCCCGTGCAGCGCTGCCTTGGTCCACAGCCGGCGGCGAGAGTCCCGGTGCATCAGTGCCTCGGCTCGCGGTGCCGAACATCGGTGTCTGGCACGCCCGGGAAGCATCGAGAAAATCAAAGTGTGTACCTCAACCCTTTTGCTATAAATAGGGAGGGCACCTTCAGGTGTAATACAGACTTGAAATGAATAAAAGCATAGAACTCTCTTCCTCTCCAGCACCATGTGTTCATCCTGTGTTCTTGTGTCTATGTGCTCCTGTGTCCAAAGAACTACTGATTTCTAACACGTTATCAGCATGAGACTTTACAAAGCAAAGGGTACGAAGGTGAGAAATCGATTCTTTACATACACAGCTTGTTCTTGCAACACTGCTATGAACAAGCACATACACATGAACACACCTATTGAGTCGTTGGCGCGTTAGTAGCGCCCAACAGCGTGAAGGCGGCTCTGCCGCCGTTGCTGTCCACCCCGGAGAGCGACCATGGCGGTGCAAGGATGGCTCGCCTCCGCCCCGTCGGGAAGCAACCTCATGGCGGCTATGCCGCCGTTGCACTCCAACCAAGGCAAAGCATAGAAGGCTCTGCCTCTGCTGCGCCCGCGATGCAAGGAAGGCCCCGCCTCCGCTCGCCATGAACGGCCCCTGAAGTGCCACCAGCATCCTGCAGACAGGCATGAAACATTTACCTCGAGTAGGGGCGGTCGCGGGTCCTGCAGGCCCGCCACGGACGGATCCGCTTTGCGCCCTTGGTCCGGTAGCGGCCGCGGATCGGCCCGCCGCCCGCGTGAGTGGCTTTGGCGCCGCAATGCAAGCGCTGCCCGGCCCGGCGTGGCGCGCGGCGCCGCACGCGGTCCCGGCAAGAACGGGCGCGAGCTCCCGACGGTGGGCTGCCCGCGCGGCTTGCACGGTCCGCCAGCGACGGCCCCACCGGCCCCGAAGGCTAGGGCGCTGGCCGGATCCCGCCGCCCGCCCGACGGAGCGCCGCGATCACGCCCCCCGCCAGCGCAGGGCGGCGGGCCTCGGCGGCTCCTCGCGCGCCCAGCGCGGCGCGGAAGCAGCGTCGCGGCCCCACTCACGAAACCGGCGGGGCGTGTGGGAGCCCCGCCCCCACCACCGTCGCCGGAAAGGCTGCGCTTGAGCATGAACAGCAAGCCATGGCCTGAAGCCGCTGAAGCGCTGATCCCGCCCAACCGCGTCTGGCGCGCCCGCGCCGACGACCCTGGCTCCGAAGGCCTCGTCACGCGGACACAATCGGAGGGCGCCATGCGCCTAGCCATGGCTGGCTACTACCGCCGCGAGCAAGTGGAAGCGTCTTGGCCCGCGCTGGCTGCAGCCGCCCCGCCAGCAGCACAGGCCCCCGTGCCGATGCCCCTCTCCCTTCTCTCTGTTTTCGTATCCTGAAAAGATAGAGGCCTTGTTTAGTTCCCAAAGCTGGGAGGATCCGGAATTCTGTAGCGCACTTGTAGCATTTTGTTTGTATTTGTGAATTATTGTCCAAACATTGATTAATTAGGCTCAAAATGTTCGTCTCGGAAAGTGCAACAAAACTGTGCAATTAGTTTCTGACTTTATCTATATTTAGTACTTAAAACATGTGCGGCATTTTGATGTGATGGGGAATCTTTTTTTTTTTGCATAGTGCAAAAACCTTCTTTTGAACCCCAAGTTGGGGAACTAAACAAGGCCAGAGTGGAGAGGAGGGGATGAGGATGCCAAGCATATGCCAGCTGCATATGGTGTCGATTTCGACATGCACAGTGCCGATTTTTTTTTCTCCTGGCACTGAACAAACGAAGTAGCCGGAAGCTGCTGCGTGTTTCGTACACGCATCATCGACCAGAAGTCGTATACGATATTTATGCTCATTTATTTTATTTGCGTAATTACTTAATTACTGCAATTTAAATTCGGTAGTTAAATTTCATAAATTTATTTACCTCAATTTAATTCCCGCATTTAAATTCATGTGAATTTTAATTATTGCAATTTCCTTATTGCATTTAAATTCCGTGAATTTATGTTCAATATTTAAATCCCGCAGATTTATTTACTGCAATTTACTTTCTGTATTTAATTTTTGTATATTATTTAAATATAGTTTACTTTCACGCATTACTTTCAACAAATCATTTATTTGCAAATTATGTACCACGAGAAAGGTCGCAATGTAATCTTGAAGACTGTAGGCGACAAAGGCTATATATTTGCGGGAAACAACTTTTTGCTTGGACCAATGTGTACTAAATCATGTTACAAAAATGAACCGAACTCACTACATGAAGAGGCCCGGAGCCTTACATGGTAATGGTATAAACCATTTGATTAGTGCACCAATGATTACGGAGTCAACACACATATGGCCCGAAGCCCTATACAGTAGATAGTGGACATGATATTCACTATATCATGCTACTGTGCGGTATGAAGTCCGCAAAAGGTTATTATGGCCGGAAGCCATACACACTCGGCATGAATATTTACTTTATTGCAAGTTTTACATTACTTCTTGCAATTTATTTCTTGCATTTACTTAAATCTTGCTGATTTATTTATTGCAAGTTTACATTTGATATAAATTGCATGGTAATCCAGGAGATTACATGTATATCTAGGAAACAACGTAATCACGAAGATTATGTATGGTTGCATAATCATGAAGATTATGCACACATAATCCTGAAGATTATGCATAACCGACTCGTAATTTTGCGCGTTGTATTTATCCGAAGTAAATACTATTTTTGCATGACATGCTAGAAATTGGAAAGAAAGTTTGCCGAGCTGGCCTATACGGCAGCAGCTACCACACTTGGGCTACCAATGTCAGGGTCAAACCCGACGATACATATATAGACCCACGGTAGTGGCAAACTAAAAGGGTCGCAGGTGAAACATCTGATGAGTAGGATCCCTGCAACGGATGTGGTGGTACAATTACATTGGTTTACCAATTGTTGTACCTTGAGACACCTAGCCAAGCTCTCACTGAGCCTATAGCTCGTGAAGGCACAATAACAAGATTATTGATGCCAATAGTGGATGACCTTCTTGATAAGAACTCTGTCTTCATGGGACCTGAAGTATTCCCCTACCGAGTACCATGAAATGTTACATGCATGTCATACCATCAGTGTTATGGTCACGAATAATGCTCCTGAAGAGCGATGATGTTTTATAAGGCCTCCAAACCTTATATTGTTTCCTAGAATGAAAAAATATTTTATAGGAAAATTATTCGGTGGCACCTATGGCTAGAAAGGAAATATGTCCTGTTGACCGTAGCACCACTAATATAGTCCAGAGGAGACTAGATATTTCCATGAAAACTGGAAACAATACGGTTATTGCCGGAAGCAATATTCTAGTAGACACCGAAGTGTCACCCTAGTTCTCCCTATGGGTACTTAGATCTTTGCATCCATAACGCAAAACGTACCCCCTTGTGCTATAAAGAAGCGAATCTGAGAAGGTCATATGTGAAACACCTAAGCAGCAGGACCGCTGTTCTAGATGCGGAGGCACGGGATATTGGTCCCACATTTATCGTGCCCCAAAACATCTAGTTGAGCTCTACCAAAGTCCTTCCGGAAGCAAGGACAAGAAGAGTCAACATAATCCTCACTTCACCACTGAGCCTGAAGCTTAGAAACGTGACGATATTTGGCATCCAAGTTCAATTCGAACTCCTCATATTAGTTCACGTTGGATTTGGCATCCAAGTTCAATTCGAACTCCTCATATAAGTTCAAGTTGGATTTGGCATCCAAGTTCAATTCAAACTCTTCAGACAAGTTCAAGTTGGATTTGGCATCAAAGTTCAATTTGAAATCCTCATACAAGTTCAAGTTGGATTTGGCATCCAAGTTCAACTGTACTTCTCATACAACTTCAAGTTGGACTTGCCATACAAGTCCAATTCGACTTGTATCCATGGGGATGGTTTCCGCATAGGGACCAAGTTGAGCAAGATACCGAATATCTGCTCATGGATGTCAAAATCAAGTGGTGGAAAAACTCCTTTTCGTTGTCACTAGGTTTGCGCTACATGTGCATAAAGCCCACCAAATAATATGTTGCGATAAAATCCATCGTTAGGATCCGAGAGTCATCCCAAGTTGGCATGACTGACTGGATCTCCTTGAGTTGGGAATGTTGATAATGGTAATCGACAATTCTGCTAACCCATGATATTGGAGAGCTTCCCTAAAATCCCGAAGATCTAAATTGCATTGCATGTGCAAAGCGAAAAGCTCATAACTAGACCATCCCACCCGAAGCTTAGGGATGAGTCACCCGTGTTCCTACAAAGGATACAAGTGACATTTGTAGACATGTTCAAATTTCGCTAATGGTTAGATTTTGATGGTACTTATTGATGCCCCTACCGATGGAGCTAGGTGGACCTGTTGTCCACTAGAAACCAATGTTTCCTCCAATCTTCATTTCCCTGATAATCACATTTAGTCCATTTAAATGGATAATGCTGGTGAGATCAGGTTGAAAGCTATTGATGATTATCACCTAATTATGGGCATCAAGGTAGAGCATTCAAGCACAAGTGTCCGCATACAAAATGGTCTAGCCAAATTCTTGATCAAGGAGATCAAGAAGATTATATGGTTATTGTTGCGAGAAATTAGCCCATCAACCGAAGTTGAGGCTACATAGTATTGCAAGATGCAATACTTTTTTTTTGCGATAGAGGAACTTTATATTAAAAAAGGTACACAAGACATCCGAAGTTTATAGAAAAGTCCCTAAAGAAACTCGGAATCACAAACAGGACCCTAGCTAGTTCTCTCAGCTTCTCCAACCTTCCTCGTCGCCGCCGCCGCCGCCGCCCGCCGATTTGGTGACCACCGGAGCCCCAGCCTCTTCACGGCATGGATCCTCAAACTTGAGTTTTTACATGAACCCATTCCACCATCCACGCCATATCCGGTAAATCGCGGCGGAGCAAACGTGGAGGAAGAAAAGAAACTGACCCGATGGTCACTGCCTCCACCGGAGACGACATCGTCGTCGTTGAAGAAGAAGAAGGAGCTAGAGAAGTCCGAAATCCTACCACCTAACCTAACCTAGATCTCACCGGACCACCGAGCACAGTACATCCGGAACTTATAGAAAAGACCCTAGTAAAACTAAAAATTACAAAAGAAACCCTACGAGACAATTCTACAACAATCTCCATCTTCCATTGCCGCCGTCGCGTCCATCGCCGTCGGACGACTACACCAGGAACGAAATCCCTCTCCAATCCATGAAGGAAACTCATGTTTATACCGCGAACATCCATCGGATCGGACCTCCCCATCCGAATCGAGCTTTGAAAAAGAGCCTCGCCACCTCCACAACGAAGAAGAAGAAGGGAAACTACCCGATTTTGTCGCCTCCGCCGAAGTTCACCGCGTCGCCGAAGACGGCTTAGCTCCCGAATCGCCCGGCGAAACCTTCATCGGCTCTTCGTTGGCCCCGGAGCAGCGCCGCGAGACGAGGACGAGCCGGAAGGATGCAAGCCGCCGCCACGCCGTCGCCTCGACTGCGCCGACGCGGCCCTAGGCACCGAGCTCCTCGGCCGGATCGAGAAGGACGGCCTTCTCGCCGCGGGAGCACTCAACCGCATGCCATCCCCGCTCACCGGCGAGGCCGCGGTCCGCCGCATCTCCCGTGGCGCGGCGCCACCGAGTTAGGCGGACCGGCGGCCTCGCCGGGCGGGGACGACGCCGCGGAGTCGCCCCTCCCGGGCGAGCCTTCGATCGCCTAAGGCACTTTGAGCCCTAGGTCGGGGAGGGAGGAGTGTGGAAAATTGCGGGATGCAATACTAACCAACTTCGGGGACAAGCTGCATAAGAAAATAATACCCCTTACACCTAGTGCGTGGGAAAGGAGTAAGTATTTCCCATCTCTGTGTATATTGAGTTATGCGGTACATGTGCCCGATCATCGTCACCTCGGGCGTATATCAATGAAAACCCCACTAGAAGTTGGGAGGATGTCCATTATCAAATATTGAGAGCCTATGATTGGGATCTCCATAAGGCTCAATACGCTGAATGTATTTCCCAAAGATTATGGGGAGATAGGCATCCGTAGGAATGCCTGAAATTGCATGGAGTGCAAGACGCATTCCCAAACTCATGCACTAATGAATCTAAACCAAGTTCAGAGAATTAAGCATTTGCAAAGACTTGCAAATGAGCTACCAATTTTCTTCACTGATCATAAAAGTGACAACGTCGCGTTTACTCATGGTAAACGACCGAGAGAGCATAGGTTCCCCGGATGGTTACCAGCTGCTGTTGTTTCCTCCAATCCTAGGTTGAGGGGAGACCTCCGGGTGCTTTCGGGACAAGTTTCCGTGGAGACGTCCGCATAGACAAGTCCCCATGCCACTTTGCGGCCGCTTAGGGATTCAGTTGAAGAAGCTCAACCCGAAGAATGCCCCCCTCAAGAGGCAACTCAACCTCGAAGTTGAGGTCCCTCGGGGACGCCATCCTAGAGATGGAAATCCCATTGCGCCGCGGCGCCGCATATTATCGCATTGAAGATTGGAACGCCCTCGCCAATCGTTATGGGAAATCATGATGAGCTAGAGGATGATTATGGGGTGATCGCCACTAAAAATGTGGAATCGGAGATTTACATGATCGAAGAGACCACTATTGTCGACATACATTACGCCTAAGAATTGCTAGCTCAATTGATCCGATCCATAATAAAGTCCATGGCAAAGTGCCGGGAAGCACTTAGATTGGGACAAAGGGTAGCAAAGAATCAAGGTAGAGCAGCCGCTTTATGAAAGAGAGGTTATTGGGTTTGGAGACCCAACCTCCAAAGGTCATCCCCTCAAGGATGCGGGTTGGTCTCCTCTAGAAGAGGAATAAATTTGGCACAAAGCGAGGCTAGTGGCATATGGGTTCCCGCAAAGACCCGTCATCAATTAAGATGAAATATACTTCTCTTATGAGTGGCAAAGACGTTCCGATACTTATATTTATGGCAGCTAATAACTTCTCCCACCTCCACTATTCATCGTCAAATTGTTGTCGGAAATTTTCAATTTTCTTCCTCGCGCATTCCTCCGCAATCAATCGATCTATTCCTACTCACTCTAATCCTTTACAACTTCCCAATGTTTTAATCGCTCCTCAACTCGTCAAGAATCTTATTTCGTTCGAGCTCTAACCCGTGATAATTCGGTTTCTGTTGAATTTGATCCATGGGGTTTCTCCATCAAGACCTACGCACCCGGACGGCACTCCTCCGATGTGATTCATCCGCGAGCTCTACCCTCTACGCCAAATTGCCCACCACATCGTCGTGCTCCCCGACCACTCTCCTTGCCTCTCAAGACAAAGACGTTGTGGCATGCGCGGCGTCTCGGCCACCCTGGACACGCCACACTTCGAAAGCTGTCCTGCTCCATCGGCTTCTCCTGCTCCCAGTCCACTTGGCACACTTGTGATGCTTGTCGCCGCGGCAAACATGTCCGGCTGCCATTCAGTGCATCCACAAACATTTCTACTTTCCCTTTTCAACTTTTGCTTTGTGATGTATAGACCTCACCAATAATGAGCAACTCAGGCTATAAATTCTATCTTGTTATTCTGGATGACTACTCACATTACGCATGGACCTTTCCTCTACGCCACAAATCCGACGTTATACCCACACTTATTTCATTCCATGCATTTGTGCGCACTCAATTCCAGGTTCCAATACTGTGTTTCCAGACTGACAATGGCAAAGAGTTTGATAACTCGGCATCACGTGCCTTCTTCGCCATGAACGGCATTGTTCTTCGCCTCACTTGTCCATACACATCACAGCAAAACGGCCACACTGAACGCATCCTACGCACTCTAAATGATGGCATCCGCACATTGCTTTTCCAAGCATCCCTGCCACCCAGCTTCTGGCCTGATGCACTTGCAGCCTCCACATATTTACTCAATCGCCGCCCATGCCGCCCTCGCGACAACTCAGTGCCATTTGAGCTTCTGTTTGGTGTGCCTCCCGACTACTCTACTCTCCGTGTTTTTGGGTGTCTTTGCTACCCCAATCTCACTGCTACAACACCCCATAAGCTTGCCCCACGATCTGCTCGATGCATCTTCCTTGGATACCCCATCGATCAGAAGGGCTACAAGTGCTACAACCACACCACAAAACACGTCATTGTCTCTCGTCATGTCTACTTCGACGAAACGTGTTTTCCATTTGTGCAGGATGCCAATACACCACCACCGTCGGGCTCTCCGTGCCCAGCGTGCCCGGCAGATGACATCGTCATCCCGGCTGGCCCCCGTCAGCCTCGCCGTCTCGCAATTGACGCCCCTCGACGCGTCGAGGCGCAGCAAGTGTGCCCGTCGGCTCCAACCGCTGCGACGCCCCCTTGCCCGGTCCCGTACACCGCACGCCACCTCCACAGGCTACCTCACCAACGGGCACCAGGACGCCTGTGGTCGACTCCTCTCCACCGCCTGAGGCAGCTGACCCTACGGCATCGCCAAGCGCGGCCACTGTGTCACCGACCCCGACCTCTGCGGCGGCATCTCATGAGCAGCACCCACAACATCCGATGGTCACGCGTGCACGGGCTGGCATTCATTTGCCAAGTCCTAAGTATGCCCACGTCGCTACAACGGCGACACCTTCACCGTCGCCGACGATCGCGGCGTCGCCCGCCCCTTCGTGATCCGAGGTGGACGGCGCCATGCGGCGGAGTTTGACACCCTGAAGGGCAACGGCACATGGACACTTGTGCCTCTCCCCGACCGTGCGAACATCATCACCGGCAAATGGCTGTTCAAGAACAAGCTGAACCCCGATGGGAGTCTGGAGCGCCGCAAAGCCCGATGGGTAGTGCGGGGCTTCTCACAGCGACCTGGCCTCGATTTCCACCAGACCTTCTGCCGCCAGCCACGATCCGCACTGTTCTCCATTTGGCGGCAACAAGGCGGTGGCCAGTGCACCAGCTCGATGTCAAGAACGCGTTCTTGCACGGCGACCTTGCTGAACACGTCTACTGCCACCAACCGGCCGGCTTCGTCGACACCGACCATCCCGATCACGTGTGCCTCCTTGTCAAGTCCCTCTACGGGCTCAAGCAGGCGCCGTGGGCCTGGTTCCTCTGGCTTGGCAACCACCTCATCGCCATGGGCTTCGTCGCGTCTCACTCCGACAGCTCCCTGTTCCTCTATCGACGGGCTCTGACACGGCGTACCTCCTGGTGTACGTTGACGACATCATCCTCACCGCGTCTTCCACGACAATCCTACGTCGCATCGTCGACCATCTGCGTCAAGCCTTCGCTATCAAGGACCTGGGTGCACTCCACTTCTTTCTCGGTGTACAGGTCCGACGGGATGAGGCTGGGTTCCACCTCAACCAGGCGCAGTACACCGTAGACATACTGGAGAGGGCAGGCATGGCGAACTGCAAGCCTGCATCTACTCCGGTCGAAGTCAAGCCCAAGCTGTCTGCCACCGACGGCGAAGCTATGACCGACGGCACGTTCTACCGCAGCATCACCGGTGCGCTTCAGTACCTGACACCCTCACGCCCGGACATCGCGTATGGCGTGAATCAGGCGTGCCTTCATATGCATGCCCCGCGCGACATTCACTGGAACCTTGTCAAGCGCATACTGCGCTACCTCCGCGGCATCACCATCTCAGCTACTCCATCGACAACACTGAAGGCCTACTCTGATGCCCAGACACTCGGCGTTCGACATCCGGCTACTGTGTTTTTTCTCGGTGATTCTCTGGTCTCGTGGTCGTCCAAGAGACAGACCACGGTTTCACGTTCGAGTGCCGAAGCGGAATACCGAGCGGTTGCCAATGCAGCTGCGGAGTGTTGCTGGCTACGAAATCTTCTTCAAGAGCTGCAGGTCGTCGTCAACACAGCCACCATCATCTACTGCGACAACATCTCAGCAGTATACCTATCTGAGAACCCAGTTCATCATCGGCGGACAAAACACATCGAGCTGGATATACATTTTGTTCGCGAGAAGGTAGCCCTCGGGCAGTTCAAGGTGCTGCACGTACCTACCCGGTATCAGTTTGCAGACATCATGACAAAAAGGATTACCAACGCCGTTGTTCACAGAATTCAGAGATAGTTTGTGTATTCGATCACACGAAGCTACAACTGAGGGGGTGTCAGCGACCGGTTCTCAACCAACCAGTCAGCTAGCTTAGGATCCTCCTGTAACCGTTGTAGCTTAGGTGTCAGGTGATCCACGCATATAGGATTCAATTAGTATTGCTTGGATCACCTTGATCGTCCCTGTGTATACTGAACATGAATGAACTGAGCGTTCCATTCTCTTACACTCACCACCACGCCCATCGGGCACGTCGTAGTGGAGCCAGAATGGGCTGGCGCCATGTTCGACTGCGGCGAGGACGCGGCGGTGGCAACAGGGTGCCTGTCGCTGTCGTGCACGTTCTGCGTGTTCGGGTGGAACATGGAGAGGCTAGGGTTAGGCAACGCGTGCGTGCACGCCGTCACGTTCGCGCTCCTGTGCTTCGCGCCGCTCTGGGTGCTGGGCGTCTCGGCGCTGCACATCCACGACGTCGTCATCGGCGACGCCGTGGGTGGCGCCGGCGTGCTGCTCTGCGTCGGCGGCCTGCTCTACGGTGGGTACTGGAGGATCCAGATGCGGAGACGGTTCGCTCTCCCGGCAGCACCGCATGCTGTGGATCCATGCCGATGACGGACTAGCGCGGTGGCTGTTTTGCTGGCCTTGTGCGCTGGCGCAGGAGGTCCGCACGGCGAACATGTACCACGTCGACGGCGAGGTCTTCTACTCCAAGGTCGTTGATGAGGATGATGATCATGCCGATTTCGGGCAGCCGTTGCTGCTCGCGGTGTCCAAGCATCGTGACGTTTTCAGTGCAACGGACACGGTTGCCGTGTCAGAGATGTCACCGGCAAATGATCATCTGGTTGTTGTTCATGACGAAACGACCATGGCTCCACCTGTTCAGGTCGTTGTTGTGCAAGTGGAAGACGAGTGCAGTGTTGTTCATCATGCAGAGGCGAGCGAGGAAGATGATGCATCTCTTTTGGAAAGTGGAAGACCAGTGCAGTGTTGTTCATCATGCAGAGGCGAGAGAGGAAGATGATGCATCTCTTTTGGAGTCGATCTCGAACCAAGAAATGTTAGAAAATGCTGATGGTAGTATGTCATCTGATGGGAGTTGGAGAGTGGAGAAGGTGAAGAGACTGATCAACATGGTCACTCTGGTGTCCGTGCTCGTTCTTTTGTGCCCTTTGTGGCAATTGCTATGGTACTCCCAAATAATCGTGCACCGGCCCATTTATTTCAATCAAACGGTCATGATCATCTGTTACCTTCTAAGAGGTAATAGTATTTATTTAATTTTTGTTTTACTAGCAAATATGCCCGTAAGTTGCAACGGAGAAAAAATACTAAGCATTTATTTAAACGATAACGTATTTATAATTTATTTTATAATAACTATCACATCCCTATTATAAGTTAAGCTAAGCTGATAATAAATAGTAATATTATATTAAACCTGTATCGAAATTAAAATACATATTGGTATATTTTTTCCTTTTAGTTGCAAAGCGTATAATTATTTTAGATATTGTACCCTTGCGTTTCTTAACTCAATATTGACCTTTGTGGCTTTTTACACATTATACCAAGTCTCCGTAATTTCTGTTGATGTGTTAGGATTGTTCCTTTCCGCCAATGATTATGAAGAGAGGCCTCTTTTGTTTTTTGTTTTTCTTAGATTTTATTGGACAATAATCTACCCAAGGTGAGTTAGTGAAGGCTTCGAGAACACCAACGATGAGGACATCATCCACATATTTCGATTTTACCTCTGAACGTTCTCGATCATCGCCAAATCTATATGCATGCAACAATGCAGGCTTGATTTTACACACCTATAGACATAACACAACCTAACAACATTCATAACATCTATGGATAAATCACATTTTTCTGAAACTAATAAAAACTCATTTCGCATTTTTCTGTTTTTCTATAGTTTTCAGTTGATTTTTGCAAGATAGAAAAATATAAAAGATAAGATAAAACAAGCTTGTATGGGCTTATTCCTGTCCAATTGCAAGGATTCGGTCCAGGTATTAAAAAAAAGTGGCCCACTCGGATTTTGGTATCAAGAACCCTATCTATATCAAAAATAATTAAGGCTCGTTCACCTTTTCGTTCTCTCTAGCATCTTTACATCTTAATTATCTTCCCCACTTCTACACTTAGTTTGCACGGTTGAAGGCAGGGGAAGAAAATACAGGCCAGAAATTGTGCCAATTAAGTATTAGCGAGACAAATAGAAATAAAGATATAAATATAAATATAAATATTATAAATATATACCACCTAAAAAAATAGGAGACACTTTCGTCCAACCAAAGTTTAGTGCACACGACACGCCCCCACCCTGACGTCGTGCACGTGAATGCACCCCCTCAGACATGCGTACGCGCGGCGGCGCGCTCCGCTTAGCCTGTTTCGCCGTATTAGCCACGTGCGGTACTACGGTAGTATCCAAATCTGTGCAAAATTTTCTTTCGTGGGCCGAAGGCCGCTGAATGCTAGGCCGCCAGCGTCTTCGTCGAATCGTGCGCGCGTGAAACTCCGACGCGTATGCAATCCTGTATATACATAGTATCGTATGAATCGTATACAGCTAGGAATCCTATAGGCAGGCAGAAAAATAGGTGGAGGCAGAAATTTTCTCTTTATTAGTAGGTATATATATATAGATAAAATAAGGTAAATAAAGAAAGTATTAAACATAAAAACAAAAAGAAATAAGTCAAATCCCCTTATTACGGGGCAGCGGGCCTCCTTCCTTTCGTGTAGGCATGCATGCATGTCTTTTTCCTATTTTTTATACGTGTTGAACTTCTTATTTTAAATAACTTTTTATATTTAAGTAGTTCAAGTATTGTTCGTGCTAGCATCTATTTTTTTGCCCAAGCCCCCAAGTTTTGTTTCTTTGAATATTTTCACCAATTGCTTTGATTTTGCGTTAAATCATATATTCGAATGGAAATTAAGTATTTATTTCTAAATAACATATACCAGAATTTTATATATGCATATAAAGTTTTATATATGCTGAACATGTTTGTTTGTGTATACTCTTTAATATGTTCAATGTCACGCACGTAAATAGGGTCAGGATCCCACGCAGCTCTTCCGTGATTTGTTGAGTCCGCATGCGGGATTCCTTCCATCAATAGAGGATGCGGGGGTTTTACTAGCTGTTTTATTCAATTAATTAATTCATTAACTCATTAAATTGTAAAGAATCAATGGTTCAGATCGATTTGAAATATTACCTACCTGAGCATACACAAGGGGAATTATTCTGTAGAAAAACAGTGGAAATTGTACAAGATTTAGATGGAATTGTAGCTCTTGTAAAAGGGATTTGTAAAACCCAACTGGGATTTGGAGAAATTAAAGTCATTTTGTACAGCTTCTTCTGTCTGTTCCTGTTTAGTCTGTATTCCTGTCACCGCGTTGAAAAAAAAAAAAACACTTTAGAACAGCGCAATCATCCGCAAGCAGATGAACTGTATTTCTGAAAACAGATGAAGGCCGACTAGAAATATGTTTGTATAACTTTATCCGGACGTTTTGCAACGGCATTGAAATGCAAGGTGTATAAGATGAAACCTGAATGTTTCTTCTGCACCTATTCATAATTCTACAAAGAGCAGAGTAGAACACAATAGAGTTGAGTATGTCTATGAATTTATCAGACGCTGGTTTGGCACATAATTTTCTGAACTTATAAAATCTGATCATCACTAATAATGTCCCTTTTTCTGTGTCTAAATCTGAAGATCTTCAGAGTAAATGGCATACTCGACTGCAAAGTCCAACATGGTGTGCTGAAAGCGCCTGTTATATGTTTCCTCTTTGTGTTTGGATGTCCTAATACACGTTGTCAAACTTTTAAATCTTTGGTGTGCAAGAAAAAATCTAGGGTTTCAAGAGCAGGTGTACCGGTCGCCGGGGCGGCGGTGGTCTTCCTTGCCTCCGATGGCCCTTTGGGCTGCGCGAGGTGGCGGAGACCGCTGCCTCCCCGATCGGTGGTGGTAGTCCTAGTAGATTTAGGTTTTGGTGTCCGACGACGACGCCGAGGCGGCGGCGGCGGCGTTTTCATGGAATAAGGTCCTCGCGCTTCTCCCCGCCTCGGTGCTTTCGCTCCAGCACCGCCGACGAGCACGTGGAGGTGGAGCCCGACCGCCGGCTCATCTACAAGAGTCGGTCGGGCGCGGCTTTCGCCTCGTGGTGAGAAGGGGTCGCCGGCCTTTGTTTCAGTGCGGAGGATGGATGCGGGCGCTGTAGAAGACAGGAGGATGGATCAAGCTCGCAGCGGCCAGCGGTGGTCGTCAACAGCAAGCTTGCATCCAAGGTCGACGAAGGTCAGGACGTGGACCTGACTTATGGGCGTTCAGTAACAAATTCTGCTCGTCTGAGCGTTTGAGCGTCTACGGCGGTCCACATCAAAGCCGCTATGCGGTGGAGCTTCTTTCGGCCATGGTTTCGAGTGTAGCATCTAGAGTTGGCGTTCTTCGGCGTCGAGTTTCTAGTTTTGCATGTTGGTTTGGACGGTTGTCCTCCGTATCTTTTATGGTGTTCCTGTATTTGTACTCTTCTATCTTGCATAATTAATATACAGGTACATTTTATCAAAAAAAAACTGATCAAGTAGTTTAGATAGCATCCACACTAATCATGTATTTGGAAGAATGTTCTTTCTCGGTTTCTCCCATTCATTTGGACGTAGCTTTGCTTTGGCCAGTGTGAACGGCCAAAGTTGATTCACTGATGATATGAATATTCTATCATCCAGTATCTTCCTGGAAGTCTGTTATGACATCAGCAATGCAGGAGCTGCATATCTATGAACCTGAATGTATACGCCTGCACTCGAGACTGATTTGAATTGGTCCATTCACTGTGCCTTCCCATCTTGACTTCCCAGTGCTATTCTCTGCTGAAATCTTCTGACTGTTTCAAGCACCAGCCACCAGCAACAAGACCTGGTTGAAGTTTCAGCAGCAACCTGCCAATTTTGACAGGGAGTCAATTCTTCACTCTTCTACCAGAAAGAATGCACACCAAGCTACCAATCCCTTTCGTTAGTTACAGTTAAAATAATTCTAACCAAATCATATCATGCACTGGGTATATATATGTTGAACATCACCTGCAACTAACTAATAGAAAGGAAGCTGGATGAATCTCCTCGCAGCTCTGACTGACAAAGAGAAACAACCTCCCTCAAGTTCTGGATAGCTACATTATTACATGATTCAAGCATCTCCAGACCATCACTTGAAGCCTCCAAAGACCGAGCAGCCGATTGTTCCAACAGTGATGACGACGCCGTTGAGCTCCACTCTATCTGAGCCAGCCGTTTGCAGAAGTTCTCCAGCAGACCGATCAAGTTCTCCAGGCGCTCCCTGACTCCCTCCTTGTAAAGCGGAAGCCATCCTCGAATCATCCTTGAGATTCTTATCAGCACCATCTTCGTCCCCAGCCATGAGACACCCTGAAAATAAAATTCATTACGTAATTTCCATATAGTCCACATCACTGCTGCTGAAACAACATTTGTAAATATATGTTTCTTCCCAGCTAACCAAAAACTTTGCTACAGATTCATAATTGGCCCCAGATCCAAACCCACCATGTCAGAGATAATTCTCCAGGTATTTGATGCCACACAACATTCAAAAAAAATAAGTGATAGACAGATTCTTGTTCAGAACAAAAACAAGCAACTAGCGTCATTGACTTCTCTTCTTTTCTGTAGATTGTCTCTAGTCAAATTTCTGTTGTGAGAAACCAACCACAAGAAAAAAAATTGCACCCTTGGTGGAATTACCAGTTTCCACACCGACTGTACATATACAGGAGTAACTCCTCTATTATTGACAATAGCATACAAAGATTGTACAGAGTAGTTACCCTTAGAGGAATAGGCCCAGATTATTTGGTCTTCATCATTACTCAGGATAATCCCTTCCATTAGAGCACAAAAGCTCCCCACCACATGTTTAACTGTGCTTCAGATACATTTTCTTCTAAAAGTGAGCTTAAGCTCAACCCCATCCCATATCCTCCCCACAGTAGCACCATGTTGTTCATTAATAATATCGCGGAAGAATGAGATCCCGGAAGGGCACGGCGGTGTATGGCTTGTTGGAGTCACGCGCCATACACGGCGCCGAAGCACTCTGGACAAGCACTAAAACAAGGATGACCTCGACGGCGGCGGCCGAGCTCTCCTATCCACACGCGTTTTCCTGCGACACCAGGTACGCGAGCATTTGCGCTGCGGGCGGCGCCACCGCGGTTTGGAAGGACAGCGGCGCGTGCACGACGCTTGACAAGACATATTGGCGACGGAGGCGCGCAACGAAGCGATGCCTCATCGCCGCCGACCGCCGTGCTCGAGCGAGACGGACGGGCATCACGGACCTGATATGGAGCCGCCCCTCACGGAAGCCTACCCGCGACGATTGGATAGGCTCTTTAGGCGGCGGCGACATTTCTGGAGCATGCAGGCGTCCTAAGGCATTCCCGGCGTGCGGCGACATTTCCTTCTTCACCCCTCAATTTGTTTTCCTTCTCTCCCTAAGTCCTTCATCCAATGACGCTCCGCCCCCCTTGCGACTATAAAGGGAGGCTTGGCCATTGGGGGAGGGCAACTCTCAACACCACCCGGTAACCGACTCACAACTCACCCGATCACACACCTTCCACGAGAGACACGGAGCTCATCTCCTCTCTCGCGCTTGTGTTCACCCGATCTGGTATTTGAGCTCGGATAGTGCCATACACCCCCGGACTAGGTGGCCCGATTAGCCCGAACCGGTATAAACTTACCCGTGTCATTGTCTCTTGAGCTAGGCCATCGTTGCACATTAACCCGGTCGTCGGTGTGACCGTGGTATATGACCCACGGCGGTTGGCGGCGCCATGTAGGGAACTTGGCGCTGGTGACGATCACCACTTCGACGGCTCCCTACCACCTCTCCGGCGTCAGCGCACCAATGCGCCCGGGACCGCAGACCGCCCGGCTTTACGACCGGGAGGGCTCCCTCATGGGAACCGCCTTCCCCAGGGACGTTTTAAGAGCGGGCGACTTCGCTGTTAAAGCGACCGCGCCGACCTCGTGTGGACCGTTGGCGGGGACTGCTGGAGGCCACGCTGGAGTCGCCATATCTGCGCGTGACGGCGTGCGCGAGCGCGGCGACTCGGAGCTCTTCAGCGATGTCACCTTCTCCATGTGGCATTAGATCACGCTTTCAGCGGGCGGGGCTCCATCTCCAGCGAGTTCCTCGCCGCTCGTTGAGATGTACCCGCGGGGACAGCTCTTCTGCCGATAACACTCGGAGCGGCGAGCTCGGAGATGTTTGGCCTCGAGCGCGCGCTCGGCGGCGAGCCTCGCGAGGGCTGAGCCCCACTCGTGAGATGCTACATGTGCACCGGATGGCGCGATGCCACGCGATGCACGATGAGGGCCCGAGTCCTCGGCGCACCCGGCACACTCGGGGGCGAGGGTGGGCCAGTCGGCGAATGGCGCCCGCCCATGCGAGATCCACGACGCCTCGAGGAGCTCGAGGGGCGAGGCGGGGAGTCGCGCGGGGCGTGGCGCTCTCCTCGGGGAGTGGGAGAGGATGACCGCAGGGTTGAGGCTCGAGGGGGGAGGCGGCGGCGCCGATGATGGCCGGCCGATCTCAGCCGGTCTTTGGCCGAACAGCGAGACCTCGGCTGCGCCACCCGGGCTCCTCCACGACCTCCCGCCCGAGGGACGGAAGCCCGAGGGGCTTCATCAGCGGTTCTGATCCCTCATCAGCCCGGAGACGAGCGGATTTGGAGGCTGGTGTGCACCGCGCCCGGCTCCGGAGGAGAGACGAGGCCTCCTCAGCCCGGAGGCCGGTTCGGGGCGACTCCCCACGAGTTCACGCCCGGCCTTCGGGTTGGCCGGGCCGCCGCGGCGCGGGACACCATGGCCGGCCCGGCGGCGAGCGGGCCGGAGGAGCGGCCCCCGGCCGCCGGCACCGTGACCAGACGCGTGGCGACCCCGGCGCGATGACCGAGAAACCCCCTTCGGTCCCTACGGCGAGGAGGGGGGCGTTATTTTCGACACTGAGGACCGCAGCCCGCCGGCCCCACTCGAAGGGAGGCGACAAAGCGCGATCTCCTCGGGCTCGTGATACTCGAGGCTCGAGGTGGGGCTCGGGGGAGCCCAACACCCCGGGAGGTGGCCCCGGGTCCGCGATGCGCCGTTCCCTCGGGCGCTTCCGAACTCAGGCCTCGTCCGAGGAAGTACAGCGGGGCGGACCCGGCGTTTGGCTGGGGACTGCCTCGCGTGCCAAGCCGGGTCGTCGGCGGCAGCTCTTCATCATCCGCAACCTCCCCTATACCTCGGAAGACACGGCTCGATCGTGCTTCGAGCATCGAGCACTGCCCAGTTACGATCGATAGTTGGTGCGACCTCGCGACATCTTAGTCGGCAACTTCAAAGGACCTACTGTTGCCGAGCAACACACGGAGCTCGCGGTACCCAGCGGCGGAAGAAACGAGAGCACACTGCGACTACATCGGCGCTTCTCAAGCTTTGCAACGAGCTCACCGGCGCCAGCGGCGGGAGATCATCACCGCCTTCACCTTGCCGGCGCGACTTGCGAGATGCTCATGGCTCGGCATCCACAAGCCCAAAGGCGGTGAAGGAGCTCCTCGACCTCGCCACGAACCACGCCCGTGGGTGAGGGAGGCCATCTCATGATCCTCCGCGGCACCACCGGCAAGGGCAAGGAGAAAGCCTGCGGCGAGGTCCGGCGGCAGGCTTCGCGGCCTAAAAAAAGAATAAGAACAAGCGCCGCCCATGGCGGGCTTGGCGGTGGCCAACAAGAAGCCGGGCGCCAAGGCGGCGAAGCCCGAGCGGCCCCAAGGACTACTTGCCGAAGAGCTCGAGCTCCCACCCAACCAACCCAGGCCCCGTCAAGCACAAGCTCAAGGGAAACCTCCACGAAAGTTCGTGGCCCGGCGCGGGCTTGGCGGCGGCACGGGCAATGGCGGAATGGCGGTAAGGAGTTTGACGGCGGCGGCGGGCGACAAGGGGCGTCTTCATCGGGGCGGCGCGGTCAGCGTTGTCTTCGGCGGGCCACGGCGTCTGTGAGGTGCGCCACCACAAGCTCTGCGGCGTGAGGTCCTCTTCACCGGCTGCGACACCCTCCCTCCACCTCAGTGGTCGGGGCGCGATCACCTTCGACGAGAAGGACCACCCGTGCACATCCCTCACCGGGCGGTTCCGGCTCATCGTCGACCATCGTCGGCACCAAGCGCCCCCAGGCAAGGCGCTAATGGGCGGCCGCGGCGGCCCTCAGCCTCCTCTACGTCGACACCATGGGCGCTCGGCTCACAGAGCTCGTCTCCGACTGCCGGCGGACCCCATCCACGGGGGTGGTGCGGAAAGCGGGGCATTCCTTCGGGCGGATCGACCTCCGTCACTTTTGGCGGCAGAGGCAACTTCCGCAGGGGGTGCTCACTCGGTGCTCCCTTACAAGGCGCATACCACGCGTTGGGGCGGCCGTGTTCTGCGAGTTTCATGGCGTGCCCAACTACGTACCTCAAGCTCAAGATCCCGGGCGAAGGGCATGATCACCATCAACTCCACCTTCAAGCGCGCCTTCAAAGCTGCGACAAGGAGGCGTGCGTCTGCCGGCGCCCTCATCAAGTCCAGCTCATCCCGAGATGCTCGGCGTGGGTCGAGGCGGAGGACTCCGAGCTCAAGAAAGGCGTCGAGCACGTCCGGCAAAGGCGAGAGCTTGTTTGTCGAGCTTCGAAGGTGGCGGCTCCTTCGAGCGAGCCGAGGGGCCAAGGCGGTGGCGGTCGACGGAGGGGAGCACCCGTTCGCGTCGATGCCGAGCTCACTCCCAAATAGGAAAGCGGGCTCGTCGACTTCCTCAGCGCGAACCTCGGCGTGATCGGCGTGGAGACCCTCGGATATGCCCGGCATCCGGAGAAGTCGCCGAGCACTCCTTAAACATCAAGCCCGGCTCTCGGCCGGTGGCGGCTTTCTGCGCCGACGACGGCGGCGGCGGGCAATCGCCGAGGAAATAGATAAGCTCTTAGCGGGCGGGCTTTGTTAAGGAGGTGTATCATCCCGAAAGTGGATAGCCAACCCCGTACTAGTTAAAAAGAAGAATGGGAAATGGGGAATGTGTGTTGATTATACGAAGTCTCGGCCAAGGCATGCCCAAAGGATCCGTTTCCTTTGCCGCGCATTGACCGGATCATTGACTCCACCTACGGGTGCGAGACACTCGTTTCTCGGCGCTTACTCCGGCTACCACCGGATCCGCGATGAACGAGCTCGATCAGCTCGCAACCTCCTTCATCACCCCCTTCGGCGGCGTTACGCTATGTGACGATGCCATTCGGATCAAAAATGCGGGCGCCACTTTACGGAGGTGCATGCGAAAGTCTTCAAAGAGCTTCGGGAAGCGCGCGTCAAAGCGTCACGTCGACATTTACATCGTAGTCAAGACGAAACGCCGCCGAGGAGAGCTCATCCCCTCGCCTCGAGCAAGTCTTGACAAGCTCCCGAGTTCGGGTGAAGCTCAACCCGAAAAAGCGTTTTCGGGTCCCCTCGAGGGGAAAACTCCTTGGCTTCATAGTGTCCGGCGGCATTGAAGCCAACCGGAAAGATCGAGGCTATCCGAGAAATATGGGCCCCATCAAAAACGTCAAGAGCATGCAATGGCTCATTCGGATGCCTTGCCGCTTAGCCGGTTCATAGCTCAACTCGGCAAGCATAGCCTCCCGCTGTACAAGCTCTGAAGAAGTCGAGCGCCGCTGGACCAACGAGGCTGAGAGCCGCACTCGACTCACTAAAGAGCTCCCGACGAACCCACCCGTGCTCACCCGCCCAAGCCGGGCAACGATGTTACTCTACATCTCGGCTACCTCAGCGTCGTCGGCACGGTGCTCATGGTGGAGCGCGAGGAGGAGGGACCTGCGGCCGTGTACGGCGCCCGATCTACTTCATCGGCGAGGTCCTCTCGACACAAAGGCGCGGTACCCGCGGCTCGAAGCTTCGCCTACGCGCCTGGCGATCCGCGCGCGCGCCAAGCTGCGCCACTTCGCCCGACGGCGCATCCGATCACCGTCGTCTCCAAGTTTCCACTAGGCAAGATTATCCGCGACCCGAGGCCACGGGTCGTCGCCAAGTGGGGCATCGAGCTCATGGGGTCGGACATCTCATACGCCCAGAGAGCGCCATCAAGTCCCAAGTGCTCCACGACTTTGTGGTCGGAGTGGACCGAGGGCAGTACCCAAGCGGACGGACGGTCTTGGACCCTCTGCGCCGGCGACTCGCGTGAAGAGAATGCGGCGCGGGGCTGGACTAGTCTTCGTCTCGCCCGCGCAATCTGCGCATGAGGTACTCGATCCGTCTCCACTTCACCACATCGAATAATGTCGCCGAATCACGAGGCCTTGGTGAGCGGACTCCGTCTCGCCACGAGCTCGGCATCAAGCGAGTGTCGAGTCGGGGACTCAAGCTCATTGCCGACCAAGCCCGCGAAGGAGGCCCGGCTGCGTCGGTCGAGGATGATCGCGTACTCCGTGAAGATGCGAGCTCGAGGAGCACGCCGATGGCCTCGAGTTCAAGCACATCCGCCACCGAAGATAACGGCGACGCCGATGTCCTCGCCGAACTCACCTCGACCGACTATAGGTCCCCCGGTGTGTTCGCCCCGCGATCAATACATCCCCTCAATCGGCGAGGGCGAGGGCTCGAACCCACGCGGATCGACCAAGACACCTTTTGTGCCATTCCCCAACAAAGTCGAAACCCCACCGAGCTCGAGCTCTCGCCGATGGAGGTCGACCTCGTTGGCACCGGGTCTTCGTAATCCGGGCCGAGGAAGCCCGAGACCCGGCGGGCGGACCCCTATCTGGGGTGGGCGGCGGCGGCAAGCTCCCCGTCGAGAAGGAAGGGGCTAGGCGCATCGCCTTGCCGAGCTAAGTCTTACGTCGTCATCGAACCACGATTTGTCTGGGGCGGGCGTGCGTCAGTACTCCGGTATTTTGCATCACCTTTGAGGAGGGGCACGAGCTCATAAAGGAGATACACGCCGGGGGAATGTGGGCACCACACGGCCTCCCGAGCTACGGTGGGCAAAGCCTTCCGCCAAGGTTTTTGCGGCCAGCGGCCGTTCTTTGATGCCAACCAGGTCGTCTTGTGCCGTCTGAGAAGGGTGCCGGTTCTTCGCCAAGCGATGCACCTCCGCCCAAGCCCTCTAGGCGATCCCCATCACATGGCCCTTCGCGATGCAGGGGCTCGACATGGTCGGCCCATTCACAAGGTCGCCGGGGCTTCACGCACCTCCTCGTAAGCCATCGATAAGTTCACCAAGTGGATCGAGGTCATGCCCATCTCGCGCCACGAGGTCGCGGGGAGGCGGTCAAGTTCTTCAGGGCATCGTCCACCGCCCGGCGTCGAACTCGATCATCACCGACAACGGGACCAACTTCACCGGGCGAGATCTTCCTCGACTAGTGTGGCGACTACGGCATTAGCGTGGGCTGGCGGCGGTCACACCAAAAACCAATGGGCGGTCGAGCGGGCCAATAGGATGATTTTGCGGGGATTGAAGCCCGCATCTTCAAACGGCTCGAAAAGTTCGGTGTCGATGGCTCGCCGAGCTCCCCCCCCCGTCGTGTGGAGCCTCGGGACTACGCCAAACGGGGCCACGGGGGCGCACGCCATTCTTCCTCATCTTCGGCTCGGCGTGCTTCCCAGGCCTCGACTTCGGCGCACCGCAAGTTCGGCGCGCCACAGCGGCGCCCGGCAGCCGGGCTTCACTCGAGGATGCCGTGGATCAGCTCGAAGAAGCTCGCGAGTCACGCTTCGCACACTTTCGGCCAAGTATCGGCCGATCGATCACGCCGCTATCCGCGACCGCCACGTCTGACGGCGAGCCTTCAACATCGGCGATCAAGTCCTCCGGCGATCTGAGCACAAAAAGAAAGCATAAGCTCTCGGCGCCATGGGAAGGACCATTCACCATCGCCCGAGTTCTATGACCGGGCTCATACAAGATCAAGGACTCCGGCGGACGCGAACTGAACATCGAACGACTACGTCATTTTTATCCCTAGGCGTACTTTGTAAAGTCGGCTTTATGAAGTTTGAATAAAAAGCACACCGATACGAAATTTGTGCAAGCATTCGAACTCTTTCATTTTATGTTGTTGAGCAATGGCCGCCTTCGCCTTTCGAGGCCCGCCCTTGCTCGGGGCTGAAGGGCGGGGCGCACACCCCGCGTTTCCCGCGAACTCTTTTTCTCGCAAAAACACCTCGGCCCACGAGCTCTACATTCGGCCGAGTCACGCCGATCATCGACCTCTCACTTGTTCCTCTTGCTCCTAAGTTTGCCACGATCTATCGATTAAAAGACTTGAAACCGCCTCCACAAGGTGTAGCGTGGCCCCACCAACCTCTAGCGCCTCCGCGGAGCGAGAAGGGGCCCGCTACTCTTTCCACCGAGGTACGAATTCAAAGTCAAACAATCGACTAGGAACATAGACAAAGGAAAAGAGAACGACTTTCTTTCCATAAGCACAAAATGAACAAGTTGTTATATTTACACTTTGCCCCGAGCTCGGGGACTTTGTCAACAAAAGAGGCCCGCCTCGACCTACCCTACTCTTCTGCAGAAGAATCCTCGTCGGACGACTCCTCCCCTTCGCCGGCCGTGGGCTCAAAGACGTCGAGCTCTTCCGCTGCGAGCTTGAAAAGCTTCTTCGCCATCTTCTGAGCGTCGGCCTCTGCTTTGGCGGCCACCCGGTCGAGGTCCGCCTCAGTGTCCACTTGCGGCCAGCTCTTGCCCACCACCTTGGTATCAATCTCGGGGGTAGTGGGCGAGAACCCGCTGACCGCCTTATGAGCAGCCCAGACGGCGTTGTCCCTCACCACGTCGCGAACCGCGGAGCACACAAGTGGCCGGGTTCGCCCGGCTCTTCCACGCCGGGGCGTCACGGACCGTCTCGACATCGAGGGACCCAGTCCGTCTGCTCGCGCTTTGACTCCCGGGCAGCGTCCTTAGCCTTGATCGCCCGGTCACGGGCGGCGACCTCGGTTTCCTTGGTTTGGAGCGCCTCGCTCTTCTGCCGGAGCTCGTCCCTTGCAGCCACGAGGTCGCGCATCCTCTGGCACGCTCTCTCCCTCCTTTCCTGCTGCGTAAGGCTGCGTGTCTTGCGTTAGGGTGGCCTCCGCCGAGGACAGGGAGCTCTCCTTTTCCTTGAGGCTGCGAGCCAACCCCGCGACTTCTCCTTCTCAGCTGCAAAAGAGACAAACGATCTAGAGCATAAGTCTCGAAGTATGAAGAAGAAAAAGCAAAATACACCGGCTTACGTCGAGGATTCCATAGAGCTCTTCATTCTCCTAGAAAGATTGGTTTTTCGGCATCGGTCGATGCCTCTCATATGAAGCTTGAAATAGCACTTGGCGACTCGGTGATCTCGTGGTCATAAGCTAAAGGTCCCACCGGCTAAATCTATCGGCTCTCTACCCGGAGACAAAGCAAAGAAACGACTCGAGTGGCACTTACTTTCGAGCTCGCGGTCGCTCTGGGCGTCCTCGCGGTTGTGTCCCGGTCTTCCTCGGCCGCTTGGTCGTTGCTCGGCGCCCGACTTCTCCGGCTCCTTGTCCTCCGGCATCTTGCGGAGGCGGCGAGCTCCTCCTCATCTTCTCGTTCTTGGCGGTGCGCGAGATCGATCTCCTCGGACGGCCCGGGCGCGTCGCCTCGGCTTTGACCTTTGCTCGGCGGCGACTTCTCGTGGACCTCGCGGGCGTGCGCGCTCTTCGGCCTCAATGTGGCGGCGGCGTCGTCTAACCGTCCACGATGTTGCGGTGAAAAGTGAACATTTGGCCAGGGCCCCACTCACCGGGACCAGGTCGGATCGGTGCGCCATCGGTCCCTCGAGCTTGAGGCCAGCCACCGCCCGCTTTGATTATACCCCCGCGACGGTAGCCCTCGGGTCTGCGAGAAGAAGAGGTCGGCGCCATGGCCCGTGCGTTCACCAAAGCAAAGCGCGAGTGTGATCCTTGCGACGACTGGTGGAGACACTCGGCGCCGTCTCCTCGGGCGGCGCCGCCTCCTCGGCCGCCATCATCTGCGGCGCGGCTCCCCCGACCCGCGCCCGCGGCAAAACGGACACAGGCGCTCCCAGCCTCGCCACGAGGGCGCCGGGCGCCCTCGTTGAAGGAGGCGCCTCCGTGGTCGATGGCGCGTCGCCGAGGGCCGCTGCGGCGCTCCCCGCGCATCGGCCGTCCGGAAGTCGCTGGGCATCGGCGGCCCGCGTCGGCGGCGGCGTTCGGGACCGACTCGGCTTCGCGCCCCGAGCTCTAGCGCCCGCCCGTGCGCCCGGCGGCGGTGAGCCCGCGTCGACCTCGCCCGCGGGGCTCGGGCGTCCGCGATCGTATCGTCCCCAGTGGGTCCGCGGTCTCGGGCGGGGCTGGACTTGGGGGCGCGGGGAGGATCACGCTTCTCCACCCTCTCGGAGAATCGGGGGTCGATCACCGTCCGCCATTTGTCATCCCAGCCGGGGCTCGGGTGCGATGGGAGAGGGCGGCGGCGCCAAGTTCTCGACCCCGCGATCGGGGCTTGCCCGGCGTGGCCGGCGCTTGCGACTGCGGGGATGGTGCTCGAGGGCGAGGCCGGCGCGCTCCGGCCGTCCGTGCTCTCTCCCTCCTCCTCCTCCTTCTCCCCCGGAGGGGCGGGGCGTCATTGATATGGGCTGCCGGAGGCGGGAGGAAGAGCTTGGGCCGCCCGAGCTCGTACTCTCCAGGCGTCCTCGGGCGCTTGGAGGGGTTCGGGAGCCCGGTGGCTTGGCCTTCTGGTGAGAACAAGGAGGCGGAGCCCACCCTTCATACAAGGAGTCACGACATCAACAAACAATGAGAGGCGAGCTCGAGCACTTGCTCGGTGGCCATCCGCCTCTTCTTCCCCGTCGGCTCCGTGCTCGGGAGCCCCCTCCTCCTCGAGGAGCGGCCACGAAGCTTGGATGGCCGCGGCAGGGGCAGCGTCGGGGCGGCCGAGGTCCCGCCACCTCGTTGTCGGTAGTCGAGCCGCCGCCTCCTGGAGCTCAGGAGGCTCGGGGCGGCGTCTTGTCGGTTTCTTGCGCCTCACTGTCCCCAGGGACTCGGCGCCTGGGCGGGGGCGGCCGGGGGGCAACGCCAGGGACGGGGATGGTCCTCATCGGGGCGAGATGGCGGGAGATCCACCGTGCCAACTGCGAATCGCGGTCGGAGAAAGAAACGCGTCAACACACAAGCCGAGAGTCGTCGAAGTAAGAAAGAAGGGGAGGGACGGCTCACCATAGCCTTCGTCCTCGCGAAGGAAGCGGCCGGGATCGTGTTGGGCTCCACCGGAATCGAGAAGGGGTTTCCGGTCACCTTCGGACCCACCATTCGGCGTCGTCCTTGGGAAGGGCGGCGCGGTCATCGTGCCCTCGAAGGGGTGCTTGTCCTCCGTCATCTCCCGGATGTGGAGGGCCCTCCGCCTCGGGGGGGACGGCGCGCCGTGTCCTAATGCCCGGCGGCGATGAGGGGCTCCCGGTGAGCCCGGCGTCGTGAGGCTCGGCCTTCTGGCCACCTCGCGGATCAGCGCTAGCATGTGGTCGCGGGGGTCCTCCCTCCACGGCTCATCGGCGTCGGGGAACACGCGGCCCGTGAAGCGCGGGAGCGGGTACTCTTCATCATTCTTGAGGTAGAACCACTCATCCGCCACCCGGTGTTCGGCGTGGGGGTGAGTGGTTTCGGGAACCGCCTTCACGCCCGGCCGTGGGCGGATGGTGACACAACCCGATCGAGCGGGCGCATTCCGCCCGTCGAGCTGTCTTTGGATCTTCGCGTGGAAGAAGAACTGGAAGGGTCAGGTTCACCTCGATCCCCGACCACCCCTCGCGAAGGCGGTGAAGCGGTGAGGTGGAGAATCCCGTTTGGATTAGTCTTTGGAGCTCGGCGCCCGATGAGGAAATAAGGGAGCGGAAGAAGTCGGAGGAGGGGACGCCAAGCCCTCCGTCGTGGAAGGAGGTGAAGGAGACGATGTAGCCGTCCGGCCGGATGAGGCACATCGTCCGTCGGAGGAGGCACGATCCACTCGGGCGTCGGTCAATGGCGGAAGTCCGCCGTACACCGCGCTCCTCGAGCATCTCTTTGGTAACCTTCGTCGGTGCCCACGAACCCATGGCTCCTCCTCTGCTTCCGGCGACCCGATGGAGCTCCGGTGATTCCCCACTCTCCGGCGGGCGGCAAGAGGTGGCGGAATAGATCTAGGGCGTAAAGGCGATGGTGAATTTCGCGGGCGGATGGAAGATTGGGAAATCGGCTCGGTCCTCCGCTCTCTCCTATTTATAGGAAGAGCTCGGGGGCGGATCCGCCGAGACGATCGGGCCGGTGAGGCCCACCACGCCTGCGGCCCCTCCAGGAAACTCCACGCGTCCTCCACATGGCAAGCAACGGACGAACGCTTTAAAAATCGCAGCGGTTACTTCTGGCGAAGGTAGCGGTAACTTTCCCAAAAGCGGCTATTTTTCCAGCGGCTCTTTTCTTGTAGGTGAAAACTCGCGAGCTCGTATCATGATCATATTCGGCGACTATCCTATGGCTACGAGCTCACATCGACCACGAGCTCCGAGGTTCGAAGGTCGGCTCGCGGCTGGACCGCCGGGGGAGACAACCCGAGCAAGGAGCACGGCGGAGGAGCGGCATCGGCGGCCACGCCCGAGCATCGTGAGGAGCTCGGGGGGCTCCTCTCGGTGGCGCTTAGTCGCCCGTGGCAATGAAATGACCTTAGGTTATCCTCCACGAGGGAGGCGGCGAGCCCCGAGCCTCTCATAAGGTCTCGGGAATCGTAAAGGTCGAACCAAGCTGGAACATGAGTCGGTCCACGGCTGATTAGACGAGCGAGCTCGTTGCGAAAAATGAGCTCGGGCCTCACTCAAGTTATCCGCTATAAAGCTCACCCCCGAGCACTCGGCCGGCCCTCAAGGTAAAAAGCCGGTTCGAGCTCACCCCTCCCACGCGCGACGAACAAGGGCGTGGGGGCGAGCAACGTGAACTACAACAAGCCTCGGCGGGGGCTCTCCTTGTCCCGTGGAGCCTCGAGCTACTACCCGCGGGTGCGCTTCGCGTGCACCAGCCTAAAAATCTGGTCCCTCATCTGGCTCGGATGAAGTCGATGGCGCCCGTAGGAGAATCACTCTCCTCCGGCTCGGGGGCTCTTGTGGGACACGAATATTCCGGCCAGCATTATCAAGGCCTAGTCGAAACAAAGGCCCGTCACGGGATAAGCCCAATCCGCGAACAAGCGGTCAAGGCCGGCCGCCACGCCTCGATTGAACCCGAGCTCAGCCGACGGGAGCCCCTCCGTCTCGGCGAGCTCCCTCGGTCGGCTCTCTGGGCCGGGCTCGAGCTCGGCCGCGCCCCTTCTCCGCCTCGAGCGAGCTCCCTCGGGACGAGCTCCACGGGCACGAGCTCGAGCTCCGGCTCAGCTCGGCGCCCATTCTCCGCCTCGAGCGAGCTCTCTCGAAGATGAGCTCTCGGCATAGAACGACCCGAGCTTGAGCTCGGGTCGCCCAAGCTCCCTTCCGTCTCGAGCGAGCTCCGGATAACCTGATTCCCAAACCAACGACGGGCTCGGGGCAACACGTTGTCGGCGAGGCCGCGGCTACTTGTCGGGTGCCGCAACCTATGGCAAGATATCGCCCGGAAGAATGAGATCCCAAGGCACGCGCGGTATGGCTTGTCGAGTCACGCCATACGGCGCCCAGCACTGGGACAAGCACTACAAGACAAGGATGACCTCGGCGGCGTCCGCCCGAGCTCTCTGTCCCTGCGTTTTTTCTGCGACACCAAAATGCGAGCATTTACGCTGGGCGGCGCCACGCGAACTTTGGCGCGAACGGCCCAGCGTTCGGCGGCTTGACAAGACATATTGGCGATGGGGCGGCGCCTTGGGCTCGGTGCCTCGCCGTCGCCCGACCGCCCGAGCTCGAGCTCGGCGGATAGGCATCTGGGACCTCGGGATATGGAGCCGCCCCTACGAGTCTACCACGACAGGCGGGAATGGCTGCTGCTGCCTTGAGCGGCGGCGGCGCGCACATGCCGGGGGCGGTCCGGCGTACCCGGGCGGCCTACGACATTTCCTTCTTCACCCCTCGAATTTGTTTTCCTTCTCTCCTAAGTCCTTAGATCCAATGACCGCTGTCACGCCCCCCTTGCGACTATAAAAGGGAGGCTTGGCCGTGGGGAGGAGCAAGCTCTCAAGCACACCGACAGAACCGACTCACAACTCACCCGAGCACACACCTTCACGAGACACGGGGGCTCATCTCCCTCTCTCTGCTTGTGTGTTCACCCCGTCTGAGCATTTGAGCTCGGATAGTGCCATACAACTGGACTAGGGTGCGCCGATTAGCCCGAACCAGTATAAACACCGTGTCATTGTCTCTTGAGCTAGGCCATCGTTGCACACATTAGCCGGTCGATCAACGTGACCGGTGGTATATGACCACGACAAAAGCATTAATCTCCCAAATAAGACAATAGTCTCCCTCTCCAACCAGCAATCCTTTTGATAATCTTGTCAATCGCTGGTTGGAGATCCTCTTTACAAAAGCTTTCTAAAATGAAGGGGCACCCCAAGATACTTAATTGGGAACTCACTTTTTTTGCAACAGAAAGAGCTTGGCAAAATTATTGGCTTGATCTTCCTCTAAGCCAATGATCATGAGGTCACTCTTGTCATAATTGATCTTCATCCTGTCATCTTCTCAAAGCAAACTAGTAACTAAATCCAAGTTTGACAAAATATATATAAAATAGTGTTAACATTTGTATCTCTAAATAGGTTCATTATAAAAGATATGATATATTACAAATATTAGTTTATTTTTATATATTTAGTCAAATTAAAAAATAAATTTACTGCTTGAAATGCTAAATGTACACTTTTATTACGAGGAAGCATTTTTTTTTTTTTTTTGAAGCAAAAGGACGAGGAAGTATTTGTTTGATATTAGAGTATTATAATATTGATTGGCTGCCACACAAAAAAAAAAAAAAAAAAGAAAGAAAGAAAAAGAAAACCCAACTCGTCCAAGCCTGCTGGGTCTGCTACTCCGCCGCCAGCCCACACAACACAACATCTCCCGCACCGCCAGCTTTCCGCCATTCCCGCAGCTCTGCCTGCTCTCGGCGGCTCTCCTTCTCCGCGGCGGGGTACGACGCCGACCTCGCCTCCCCGCGAGATCCGCCGTTCTCCTCTTGCACGCCTCAATCCCTCCCCGCCGTCCTCGCGGCGCGGGTGAGGAAGAGCACCAGAGACGACAAGGTGCCAGAGGGCCTCGACGGCCGCAACGGCAACATCCACGGCGGCAGCTGGAGATGCTCTAACGGGCCGGAAAAACCCCGTTTCGTTTGGCGCTTTGATTGATGTCGGCCACCGCCGCCGACGAGGCCATCCGGCGTGTCCTCCTCACAGGCATCAGCCCGAGCAGCCACCTCCCACCGCTCACCGTCAAGCTCATCCACGGCCGCCTCCTCCGCCTGGACCTCTTCCTCACCGACCTATCGCAGCTCCTTCTCCGCGCCGTGGCTTCCTCCGGCCTTCACCTCCACGCCCTCCGCCTCCACTCCCTCCTTCCCGACCCCTCCCACCTCACCTTCCCCTTCGCGATCAAGGCCGCCTCCCGGCTCCCCGACCCCCGCTCCCTGCCGGCGTGCAACCCCACGCCAGCTCCCTCAAGCTCCCCTCCCACTCCAACCCCCACGTCCTCACCTCCCTCGTCAACCTCTACTCGAAATGCGGCCTCTTGCAAGACGCTCAGAAGGCGTTCGACGAAATGCCGCACCCCAGCACCGTCTCCTGGACCGCTCATCACGCGTACATGGACGCCGGGCGTGCTGAGGAAGCCGTTGGAGTTGCAAGGAGGGCGTTCGCGGGTGGCATGCGTCCTGACAGCTTCATAGCTGTGCGGGTCCTGACTGCGTGCGCTTCGAGTCGCTGATTTGGTGAGTGGGGAGGCTGTGGAGGGTGGCGGAGCAGGAGGGGATTGCTGGGAACGTGTTTGTGGCAACTGCGGCGTTGGACTTGTATGTCAAGTGTGGGGTGATGGACAAGGCCAGGGAAGTGTTTGACAAGATGAGGAACAAGGATGTCGTGGCTTGGGCCGCAATGGTTGGGGATACGCCTCCAACGGGCATCCACAGGAGGCTCTGGAACTGTTCTTTGCAATGCAGGTGGAGGGAATGAGACCAGATTGTTATACAGTGGCTCGAGCACTCTCAGCATGCACTAGGTTAGGTGCTTTGGATTTGGGACGGAGAGTAGTTGGGATGCTGCACTGGGATGAGGTTCTTGACAACCCAGTCCTGGGTACTGCGCTGATTGATATGTATGCCAAGTGCGGAAGCACGGGTGAGGCGTGGATGGTGTTCCAGCAGATGAGGAAGACAGATATCATTGTTTGGAATGCAATGATCTTGGGGCTCGGCATGACTGGCCACGACAAGATTGCCTTTGCACTTGTTGGCCAGATGAAGAAGTCAGGTATGGCACTGAATGATAATACCTTCATTGGATTGCTCTGCAGTTGTACACATACTGGCATTGTAAAAGATGGACAGCGGTATTTTTTTGTAACATGACTCAGTTGTATGGCATAAGACCTAGGATTGAGCATTATGGTATTATGGTTGACCTGCTCAGTCGTGCGGGGTTGCTAGAGGAGGCTCATCAGTTGATTGAAGACATGCCAATGCAAGCGAATGCTGTTGTATGGGGGGCACTCCTTGGTGGGTGCAAGATCCACCGAACGCTGACCTTGCTGAACATGTGTTGAAGCAGCTCATCCAATTGGAGCCATGGAATTCTGGAAATTATGTGATGCTTTCTAACATATACTCTAACAGTGGAAGATGGGAAGATGCCGCAAAGCTCAGGTTGGAAATGAAGGCAAAGGGGGTTGAGAAGGTCCCTGCATCTAGCTGGGTTGAACTTGATGGTCAGGTCCACGAGTTCCATGTTGGAGACAAATCACATCCCCTCTCAGATCAAATCTATGCAAAACTCGATCAATTAGACATGGAAATGAAGGCCATGGGCTATAAACCAACTACTGAGGTGGTGATGTTTGACATTGAAAATGAGGAGAAGGAACACACACTTGTGCATCACAGTGAGAAAATTGCCATTGCATTCAGCCTCCTTACTACTGAACCAGGAGAGGCCATTAGGGTCACCAAAAACCTCCGAATTTGCAGTGACTGCCACACCGCCATCAAGTTCATATCGAGGATAACCTGTCGTGAAATTATTGTTCGAGATAACAATCGATTTCATTGCTTTAGAGATGGCTATTGCTCTTGCAATGACTATTGGTAGTATACAGATGGTTTCTTTTTTGCAGTATTGGACAGTATCTAGAGTTGGAGCATCTGCATTTTCATCTGATGTAAAACTGTAGTCAGCTAGAGCTGGGAATGAAGCATAGTTACTACTTACTAGCACAATGCATGGCAGATTGGTATGTAGTTCCCTTTCCATTCATTTCATTGAAAGGAATTGATAGTTTTCTGATTTCAGCTATTTTATTTTATTTGTAATCTATTTCAGAAATGAAAATGGCCAAAATACCGCTTAATTTTTATGCTTGCCCCTCTCTGTTTGTCTCAGTTTGTGAATAAAGGGCTTAGGCATCATGAATGGTTTATATTAAATACATTTATTTCTCAAGGGTGTTGTCACCCATTGAACTGTGATTTTTAAACTATATTGCCTGTTTTATATTCTTTTTGCCCCAAAATTGATGCCATTTCACATGTCAAGTTTCTTCAATGTGTGTTGCTTTCGGATGCTGCTATTTTCAGACATTTTCTTTCTATTGGGTTGGTTGTAATGGCATGAATTAGTTCATCATTCTTGTTACAAATTCACCACTTGGTTCTTGCAGACTACAAGTCATCTGTACATTATCACTGCAGAAGAGAGAACCTCCAATAAGGTGTTTTCCCTTTCTACAAACATCAACTGTACATTTTGTCTTTTGGTTATTGATACACATAACACATTCATTTGCAGCAAGCTGCATAAGAACCTCAGTACCAAACTACGTGGCTGTCAGATCCCTGAGAGCTCAAAGCTCCATCAGTAAACCTGAATGGCACTGTGTCTTGCATGTCGCTTGTTTCTTCTCCAATCCCATGGCTTCTGAGGGGGCTTCTTTGATGCCCAGAGTCCTAGGCCTGTAGATTTTGCCTCTTTCTGCCACTGCAAAGTTAAAAATTCAAAATGTAAGTGAAATTCTTCTATCGGCATAACCATATGTCCTGTAAGCCATCATATCTAGATATAGTTCTCAGTTTGGATGATCATGCATGATATCGTATAGCCCTTGTTTAGCTATTGTTCGACCCATGTTCACAGAAAATTTGATAAGCGTGTCTCAAGGATACTCAGATAGAAAAGAATACTCTAGGTTCCTCAGAGTGCCTTGAAGCCCACAAATGCATTTAGGTATGGGGAAATTTCTTACGTTTTCAAACTCTGGGCGTTTGTCGTACTTCTTGAAATGATGAACATGACCACACTTCAGCATTTGCTCCTACATGACACAGAGACACACAATAATACTAATTAATAACCAAAGCAGTAAAATCAATCAGAAGACATGAGGTACTAAATAGTTTTTTTTTAAAAAAAGAAGTCTCTGTTTTACCTGGATAAACATGTTATCACAATAGATGTCACCTACGTAGCGTCCAAATTGGTCTTGCTCATAAACATAAATTTTGACACTTTTCCCACCAATGAGCTTCATTAATTCTTTCATTGCTTCCTTTCCATACGGCATCTTAAGCTCCGGTGCATCAATGCCCCTATAACTCATGGATATGAACTCGGAACAGTAATTCCAGTTATTATTAGATGTAGGTGCAATTTTTAGAGCAAGATATATACCTCATTCGGATTCTATATTTCCTTGCAAGGATTTCTTCGCCTAAAATGATTATTACCCTGCTCAGTAAAATTGTCGTAGGTCATGCTTCCAGTGGTTTCAAATAAACCCTGTATATGAGTAGGATCGCAATGATGTAGCTTTGGCCAGCATTTTCATCATATTATAGCTCTTCTTCCTTCTTTTTTCATTTTGGTTTGCAACAGTTCATTTAAAGCGTAAACTGTATAGTGCATGATTCCAATCATTTTTTTAGATATGCTATATTATTGTTTTTTTTTTTTTTTTTTTGAATTAAGCTCCACCTGAATGGTACTTTGTCTTGCATTTAATTCTGTAGTTTTTATGAGCTTATGATCAAAAAACAAAATTCGAAGGTAATCTACAATAGCCCGCAATTCTAGTAGTATTTTATCCAACTTCTACTGAAATTTGAAACAAAATAAGTACTGTGCTAAATAAATTTATAAATTTATGATATATAAGGATTATCAAGTTCAGTTAGAGTACTTATATCCAGCTTTGTCAAGGCTTCTTTGAAGAGCATTAGCTGTCTGATAATCCCTATCATTGCGTGCTTGAGTTATTGCAATCACCATCTCATGCACTTCCGGTGGCACATCTGCGGACTCCCTTGGGTCTGCTGTGTCAACATAAGCAGTAAAGCCATCACCATCTCCAATGCACTTGTTATGGACCTGACAATAGTTGCCAGAGACGAGGCAATGATTAGCAAATGTTGATTCAAGGCATTGTTTAGAAACTTGGTGTTATGGATCTGACCGGCAAAGTATTCAGCACAAACTGCACACCCTCTGGTGGCTGTGTCGGGTGATGGTTTTGAGTCTGGTACAGGGAGTGATGACGTCGGCATATTGTAAAATGAAAATATAAGAGAAAACAGCATTACAGAAAAATGAGTCAGACATCTATAGCCGTTAGTGAGAATAATAACTTTGCGATTTGCGCTGTTGGGAAAGAATTGCATGTCAATGGAATGAGTTAAACATATATATGATGAAATGCTAAAGAAGCAAGCGCTGGTAAGGTTCCTGCCCCGACCAGCTTTCAGTGGTCTAATCTAGTTATACATAGCTACCTACCTCCAAATCTGCTCTCTGGATCCTGGTAAGGGCAGTTTCAGCTTGTGTTTTTGGTGGGGTTTTTCATATCCTTGTATGCCTCTGCCATGTCCTTGTACCTGTTTTTTTTTTTTTTTTGTGCAAATAGAGAGATATAGTGCAATTCCTTTAGTTTTTCAACTTGAAATACAAATTGTAATGATTCTGCAGCCTCTCACGCGTGGAGCCACAATGGGAATATGACGTGCCCGTCATCTACGGATTATTCCGGTGATCTCGATAAGGACGCGGTTTTAGTTCCGAAAGTGTAGTTGTAGGTCTGCTTCTAAATGTGTGTGAGTGTGGGGTGTGCGTGTGTAGTGGTGTGAGTGTACATGTATGAACAGATACTACAACTGTACCCATTTGAGAGGCACTCCAAAAAAAAAAAAAAAAAAAAAAAGAAACCATCCTACACACATTAGAAAAGAAAGATGTTAATTATATGTTACACACATATGCTTTCTTACTTGACATACTAGAATGCGTGCTATTAACTTTGTTAGGTTTTCACTACAGAAACAACAATATTTAATATCTGGATCCGTCACTTGAAAAGGGAAAACTATACCGGTTGGATTTCTTATCAAATTTAATATGGTATATTATATTTTCAATAAGTTTACTAGCATATAGCTAGAAAAATCAATGGTCAAATACGTTACTAGAAACCTTGTTGACGTTCTACACCACAACCAAAACTTAATCAAGGTAGTGCGCAGCTCAAATAAAACTAGTGCACATTTCAAAGAAGTTAATTTCTTCACTCGTCCACTTAACTAATGTCAGTATAAAGTAAAACATTCATCCACGGCCTTCTGATGTATATTTGGACACTCTCAGCTCTTAACAACATTAGTTAAGAGCTGAAAGTATTTTCTTCCGCTCATTGTTTATTGGTTACTTCTTTTTTTTGTTAGCATTAAGCAAGCAAAGCTTTGCTCATCTGTGTTATATTTGATAAGTTTGGAGGTCCTTGTCATAAGAAACGCCAAAAAGCATTCTGAGTGATTCCCTTGAAACTTAAGTCAATTTGAAACCGACACCCAGCTTATAAAACCCAACTCCCTACAGGAACTTTTTCGTGGGTGCTATGGTAAAGATTAAATACACTGAACAATTCAGGGAGGAATGGAATAAATGTTCAAATATTAGAAAAACTATCAGCTGCACAAGCTTTTCAAAAATTCTCCCCTTACCATTTAATTTGTGCTTTCTTGGATGATGTGACATGCCGTTTGAGCCCATCAGGAATCTGAAAAGATGACAGAGACAAAACAAGATTCCCTTTGTTATGCAAATCTCATTATAGGAAAAGGAGGAGGGAAGTTGGAGGCACAGGAAATTATTCTAATTGCAATGACATGCCATCAAAATCTTAATATTTGCAACTGTCTCCATACAGTAATATTCTAGCAGTCACAATAATATCCCTACTGCTGCAGCTATTCATTGGCAGCCACATCCATCAGTATGTCAAAGAAAACAGAGATCAGAAATATGAAAGTAAACTTGGCCTAAAAAGATGTGAAAGCAAATTAAGATCCAAATTTTGATTTACAATGTCTCCTCTGCAGAATTTACGCAGTTATGCACGCGCAACCAAAAACACTCAGTGGATAAAATGTAGCAGGAAAAGTGCACCTCTTAACAACTTGAGGTTTGCAGCTGAACATTATGTTTAAAACAAAACAACCAAACTATATCAAGGAAAAGTTTATTTTTAGTGTAGAGCGTTATGTATTTATGTTCTTCCCTTTATTTCGAAGAAGAGTAGAAAGGCCAAATCTTCAGAGAAGTTGCAAGAGCTATGTTGTGCTCATTCTAGCTAGGTCTCTTCTTTGTTTTTTTAAAAATATAAATCGATAGCTCTTATACCAGTTGGATTTCTTATCAAATTTACTATGCCTCATGTTTGGACCCAAAATTAACACAAGCGCACATAGAATGAAATTAAACCTTCTCCTGATAGCAGACCAAAAGAGTCCTAGATTAAACACAGGTTTTCATGTTTACCATGGATGCAGATTCAAAGTTGAGCTGCAGGTCCTGGGCCAGGGAGGCGGTGGCCGCCGTATGACACCTCCATGGATGGGACCTAGAGACTGCTGACGAGGCCGAGAGGCTGCTGCAGGCTCATCCTCCCACCTCGAGGGTGTATGGTAGTAGGGGTAGTAATCATCATCACCATGGTCATGGTCTCCTCCCGTGAAGCACCTGATGATGTTTCCCCATGGAGATGGATCCCTTCCCCTGCCTTCCTTCTTCGAGCTCTCTCCCGTAGAGTAGTCCTCTTCTTGGGTCACTCTCTTCGAAGGACCTGCTTCCTTCACTTCACTTATAAATATTGCAATTTCGAGTAGCATGGAGGAGTTGGAAGCATCTCCACGTAGAGTCGTAGTTAGCTAGAATTGTGATTGGAGCATAGAAGAGGCAGAGCATTAGACACGTTGATATCACACACTCCTCCCACACTCCTATCGTTCCTGCTGAAAGGAGGAGGTAATGTTCTGTACGTGCTGGTGCTCATGTTTTATCTGTAATAATGGACTTCAGAATGAAAATGGCTAAATGCCGCTCAATTTTCCAGCTTAATTACTCCATCCATTCAGATGTCAAATTAAGAAATAATGGCATGTGCCGCATTACCTTCTTTTTCCCTCAAAGGGGATTGTTACCTAGAAAACCATGATAAATCTTTCCATAAAACTCAGACTACTGCAATGGCTCAAAAGGTCACCTAGAACTGGTGGAGGAGCTATGTGCAGTGTTTTTTAGGTCAATTTTAGTCTTATTTGAAAGAGCAATCAATTGGCATATGTCAGTTATTTGTTAATCCATTATATGTATACAAATTGATGTACTTGAAAATAATGCCAATTAGTTTTTTAGATAAAGAAATGCCAATTAGTTAGTGACAATTTGTTTATGTTTCGGTCCACTGTATGTTTGTTGTACTATGACTCCGTTGACACCTCTGTGAATCGATATAATATAATTTTTAATCGCCTAAAGAAATTAACATAAACGTACAAATTAGTTGATATGCTTCGAGCTACCTCTTCCACTCAGTTGTATTGCTAATCACTTCCTGCCATCAATCATTAAAGTGGCGCTCACAGTTTTATTAGTGGAATTTATTTAGGGCTTACCATCTAAATTGTTGCTGCTTAAAGAGTTGGCAATTTCACTTTGGCCCTAGAATTTTTGGTTGCCTGCCATGTTCTCTTGCCAACAGCTGCCAAACTGATTGCCCAGCCTATGTAATGGGACCATGGTGTTCCTTCGTCTTCAGTTTTACAGATCGAATATTATCTCCAGTCAACCTCTCACTGTGACAAAATTTTAACGTGACGGCTTCTTCAACAAGCTTTGATCTGTCGTCCTCGTCGCTACAGCCTACAGTACTGTCGCTTTCAGAAACTTGGACATCACATCAGCAGAGAGATTCCGCTCAGAGGCTGCTTCCACCCATCCACGGATGATGGGAATGGGATTCGCTAGTTTTTTTTTTTTTTCGAGCAATTCGGGGGGGCGACGCCCCACCTACTTTTTATTGATCCAAATGCCAAAAGGCTGTACACATAGGCCCCGGCATGCCAGGGGTGATACAGGACAAATACAATAGGGAGCAAGAGTAAGAGAGGTTTACGGACTGTCGCAGCAGCCAACTATGTAATTTACACAAGCTGCTACAAGCATTTTATGGCTCTTGAAGCGGCAGGACCAGCTGTCCAAATCGTTCGCCGCTGCCCTCGGGACTTGCACTGGGGTGAGGTCGCGTTGGTCGAAAATGAGCGCATTCCGGGCTTTCCAAATATGCCGAGGAGCGTGAGGGCCACATCTAGCCCGACGAAGGAGGGAGACCGCGGCCGCGCCTATTTGCCGGGGGAGGTCCAGTCGCCATTGTTGATTTGAAATTGTAGGAGACTCCAAACCCGAGTAGCGCTGGGACAATTCACCTAAGATGTGATCACAAGTTTCGCCACACCCGGGCAAGTAAGGACAGAGGGACTCATCGAGGGACCGAATGTTCTTATGGTGGAGATTGTTACGGGTGTTCAGCGGTCAAAGTGAAGGAGCCATCCAAAAACTTAACCTTGTTGGGTAGACGGCACCCCCGTGATGCGAGTTGGTCCCTCAAGGGCGGGATGATCAGCATGCATGAGCTTATAGGCATTGGCGCTAGAGAAGACCGGAGTTGAAGGCATGCAGAGCCGACGATCGCCATCGACGCCGAGAGACCGGCCGCCTAGAGCCGATGAAAGTATGGTCAGCTCGAGGACGCTTGCGCAGGTGAGGCACGGCCGAGCAAGTTATCGAGGCCGATAGTCGCCATCATGCACGGAAGCAAATGCGGCCCCGGGCGGCAAAGGCGAATGCGCAGCCGGGAAGCAGTGGCCAAGGAATCGCCCCGACCAAAGGCCATACCAAAAGGATGTGGAGCTGCCACAACCGACGGTGGACCGTGGAAATGGCGCCAAGACGGGAAGTTCTTCGTGAACAATGCGCCCCAAGAAGGTGGTTGGGTCCCCGCCCCCGTGATCATCCGGGGGTGCCTCCGCAACCAGTTTTTCCAAGGGAGGGGATCACGGTCAAGGAGTTTGACAACAAGCTTCATGAGGAGGCAATGGTTTTGGGTCTCAAGATGCTTGATCCCGAGCCCACCGCCTATTTTTGCGCGGCAAAACATTCTCCCCAGCGATTAAGCATTGTGAGCCATGGCACTTTTCCTCGCCGGTCCGTGAGGAAGGCGCGACGCCTACATCACAATGGAACCGCAGACAGCTTTTTGGGAGCAGAGAGCGAGAGCATATAGTAGATTGGCAAGCTTCCTAGGACTACGTTGACAAGTATGATCCGGCCACCGGAGCTGAGGAGAATGGCTTTCCACCCAGCGAGATAGCGATCAAAGGAGGCCAGGAGGGGTTGGTAATCAGCAACTCTGAGCTTATGTGGTGAGAGGGGAAGACCCGTAGGGTCGGGGAAGGAGGAGATGCCGCAACCAAGGATTGAGGCCATGTTAGCCGCAACGGTGGGATCCAAGTGCATGGGGATGAAGGTTGTCTTGTCGAAATTGATGTGGAGGCCGGTTGCTACCGCAAAGGAGTCAAGGATGCTCTTAAGGGCGATCACTTCACTCAAGTCCCCAAGAATGAGGATAAGTGTATCGCCTGCATATTGGAGCACCGGACAAGGGAGGTCGGCGGTGAGGGGGTGGGAGACAAGGCCATTAGAGGAAGCTTTAAAGCCAGAGGATATCGGCGACGATGATCAATAGGTACGGGGAGATGGGATCGCCTTGGTGTAGCCCACGGCGGCATTGTAGCCAACGACCCGGCACCCCATTGAGCAGGATAGAGGTTTTTTCGGAGCTAAGGATGCGGTGGATCCAAGAGCACCAAGTGTCCCCAAACCCCCTAGCCCGCATGATGGCATCCAAGGAGCCCCAGTCGACAGAGTCAAAAGCCTTTCGGAAGTCCAGTTTAAGGACAACGGAGGGGGCTTTCCTATTATGGCAAAGAACTCGGGAGATCCGCGGTGTAGACAAAATTTTCAAAGAATGCTCCGCCCATGGATGAATCCAGTTTGATCCGAGTCAATGAGGCCGAGATGTAGGGACGCAGTACCGTTGACCAAGATCTTGGTGATGAGTTTCATAGGGCGCTTCCGAAGCGAGATGGGGCGGAAGGTGCCAGCAGTGTTGGCACCATCCTTTTTGGAATAAGAACAAGCAAAATACGATTCAGCCCGGCCCAGTCCAAGGTGCCGGAGTGGAAAGCGTTGAGGAGAGCAAGGAGGTCAAACTTCAAATCGACCGTAAGGCCCTATAGAACGCCGCCCAAAGCCGCCGGGCCCGGGCCGGGCGTTGAGGTCCATCGAGAAGAGAGCCATGACTGTTTCATCCAAATGAGAAAGGTCGAGTAAGGTCCCGGCCGCCCACCGCAAAGGATGGGTAGAGATCTCCCAAAGAAAGCTCCAAGAGGTATCGGGCGGCCGACCAAGCAACTCGGAGTAAAAGTTGAAAAGAAATGGGCTTGCTTTGGAAGCATGGGTCGCGGTAAACAAAGGCCCCGTCAACAAGCAAGGAGATCGGGTTTTTTCGGTGCCGACCGAAGCAATGTGCGTGGAAGAAGCGAGAGTTTTCATCCCGCCGAATGCCGACGAAGGTTAAACCGCCGGGCGCCAATAGCCGAAGTTTGTCACGGAGGGCTCGAGAGCAAGGTGGCGGCCAGAGCGCAAAGAAGGCCTCCACTGGGCAAGGGCCTGCACTCCTCAAGGAGATCCAAAGCATCAATAATGACACGCAGGTCGGCCAAGTCCGTAGGGGCTCGGTGGGTTTTAGTGAGGGAGCGCAAGCCGCGGCAGTGCTTTGACACGTCTTTGGAAGGAGGGGGGTGAGCACGGCCACCGTGTGATCGCCAGCGGCGCGAATAGCGCCACAGGCCGGGCGGTTGAGCCGTAACCTTTCAAACCGAAGCAAGAAGATTTAGGAAGGGTGGTGGAGATGGTAGTAAGCAAGGGAACGTGGGCCGAGGTTGTGCGGGTGCGCGGGCGCGAGGGAAGTGTTGGGGAAGATTAAATCCCATTCCTCGTTAACAAAGACCCCGCCTAGGCGCACAAGGGTGGGGGTAGCTCATGTTAGACCGTGAAGGATCACCCCGTAAGCTGGATTTCAAGGAGCCCTGTGGTGTCAATGGCGCATTGAAGCCATCGGGCTTCGAGTATGGAACACCTCGTTATTTTTATCCTCCGTCCTCCTCGTTAGATTGAAGTCACCAAAGAGGATCCAGTGGAACCGTCCCAAAGGCGTAGGGTGACAAGCTCAAATGAGGAAAGCAAAGCCTCCCGGTGAGTGGAGGGAGCGACATTAGTACGCATAACGGTGGTGTTGTCCGCTCTAACCCGGAGAGTGATAGAGAGCGTGTGTTCACTTTGGGAGGAGTGGAGGAGGTAAAAAAGTGAGGCGTCCCAAGCAGTGAGGATGCCCCCGGAGGCACCAGTAGAGTCGCGGATAGCACAAGAAGACAGCGCCAAGGGAGGAAGGTTGTGAATTTTGGGAGGAGGGGCAGTGAGCTTGGTCTCCTGCCGCAGCCAACAATGGCGGGAGAGCAATCAAGTAGCTCGGAGAGGACGCCCTCACATTTGTCCAGCGCCCGAGCCCATGAACGCTCCAAGAGAGAAGAGTGAATGACTTAGACATTTAAAACCGTGGGGAGCACCGGGATAGCACAAACCGGACTCTATTAAGCTCGCACACATGGTGACAAACAAAGTTACAAAGACTGCCCCTAAGTCTCAAAGAAAGAACAACAACACAGATAGGCGGTGAACAAAGACACGAGGCACCTCGCACACCTCGACTCAACTACGTGAAAGGAAAAACAACAAGGAGAGAGCCCGCACACAAGCATAATCGGTGCCGCGGGCAACAGAGCTACGCAGGCTCACACATCACACAGCCCGCTGAGATTATCGGGAGGCGCAAAGATCGACCTGCGTCAATGCCACCGGGATGCAGCCGGACGGACGCGCCAGATGCCCGAGTCCTCCGCAGCCGAGACCACCACCGCCGAGGCCTTGAGAGGTCCAGCCTTGCCGATCGACCGACGCGGACGCCTTTGGTGAGCGCCCCTGCATACCAGATTCTCCTTGGCGGCGAGGCGAACGCCCGGGCGCAGCTTTGAGGCGCTGGCCCGCGAGCCCTCTACGGGCGGATGCGGCGACGGGCGAACGCTGATCTCAGCGGTTCCTCCGCCGGCCACAGTCCTCCACCGTGGGATGAAGACAGCAATGGGCGGAGGTTCCACCAATCGCACTGGCCCACCTGCAAGGAGGCAAATGAGCCTAAGCAGCACGGGCGGGGTGGCGAGTGTCGCCGAGGAGGATCGCAGGGCCGGGCCGGGGCCGGAGGGAGGGGAGGCATGCAGCCAAGGCCCCCGAGCATGGACTCGGGCGCCCGAGCGAGATGGAGGGGTAGAGACCGGCCCAAGCAGCCCGAGGCACCGGGCGAGGACGAGGCCCCAAAGAGGCTCCGCCCGCAACGGAGGAGCCTCCCCTCCCTGAAGCGAGGCCCAAAGAACGACCCGGGAGCGGCCCAAATTTCACTGAGGAGTGCCGCGAGGCCCGGCCGCGTCGCCTCCACCGTGACCACGAAACACATGAATCGCCAGGGCGGCGCGCCACCACCATGCAGCCAGAAGTCCACGAGGCGGAGGCACACCACCGCATGCGAGCCCGAGCTGAAGTTGCGCAGATGGAGGGCAACCGATGTCGCCCGTGTCGCCCACCGCAAAGCAAAGACACGAAACAGAGGAGAAGTCGCGCCCCGGAGGCGCCGTGGTCGATGCAATGATGTTGCCGACGCCGCAAAGGCCAAGGCGATGTGCCCCGGTCCAAAGTGGCTCGATGGGGAAGTCGGCGGGCGGCGACCTCCACCGTGATGTGGTAGTCCTCGGAGTAGCGGCAATCCGCCTCCCGTGGCGCCCAGACCCCGCAAAGCCATCGCCATGACGGATCGGGCGAAATGGGCGGATGGCGCCCTCGGAAGTAGGGGTCGTGGAACACGACCACCATCGCACCACGGAGGAGGACGCGAGGGAGAAGGGAGGGTCACCACCGTGGACGCCGAGGGCCAAAATTCTGAAGAGGCCGTGGTCCGCCCGCTCCAAATTTTGATGTAGGCGGGCGTAGCGAAGATCTCTAGTTTGGTTTTGGCTAATTAGTGACATCCTAGGACTAATCCCTCTATGCTAAGTGTTTGATTTAGTTGGAGATTGGTCAAGCCAAGGTTGGTGCATAGTGGTCATGGTGGATGGGTCGAGGTGATCCAAATGATGATCAAGTGCGAACTTGAGTGATTCGAGGATCAAAATGGGCTCAAGGCAAAGGTATATTCATAGGGCCATTTTGTTTTTGCACTCAAGACACCATAGAGGGTGTGAGTGATTTAGGATCGATAAGCCGTACTATAAAGAGGGAAAAGCTATCGCATATATCGGTCCTCATGTGCCTCTAGGTTCAAGATCATTTGGCGTGCATTCTAATCTAGAGAGCTAACCCGACCTTCGAAATTGATTGTGAAAATGCTAACACACGAGCACATGGTGATGTACTCATGGTGGTGTTGGTACTCTTGCGAAGGCGGTGATGGTTGCAGGGTTGAGATGGGTTTAGGGTTGAGAAAATGAAACGTCTATTTTCTATTGCGCCGGATGCATCGTGGTGGTGTAAACATGCTATCCTTCGTGCTCAAGTTGGTATACTTGTTGGGTAGCATGTCGCAGCGAAGGCGACGGAGAAACGACGACTTTTCGCGGTGAAAACGCCGACCGACCCTGCGGCCGACGCTTTGACCGACGCCGGGTACCGACCGGAGCGCCCAAATCGTGGTGCTTCCTGGGCCGTTTCCAAAGAAGCTTTGTTTTTCGCCGCTTGGCCGGCCGGGCGTCCGGCCGTTGATCGGACGATGCGACCGGGCGATCGCTTTTCTACCGTCGCCAAGTGGGCCCGGCGTTTGTCGATTCGACCGCACCCGTGGACCGGTGCATCCGTCACCCGACCGAGCGTCCGTCGACCGTGGACCGGCGCTTCGGTCACCCCGAAATCATGTTTTTGCCCCCAACCACTCTATTTCGTGTGGGGGTGTATAAATAGGAATTTGGCCGGCTTTGGGATGTCTCTTGGTCATTTGAATTCATTCCTAACATCTCTTGAGCTGAAAAAAACTCCCCTCCTCCTCTCATCTATTGCTTGTAAGCTTCATTCTTGAGAGTTGAGGAGATCCAAGTGCATATTGCTTTGATCTTTGCATTTAGAGGCACTTGGGGATCGCTTGTGAGCCTAAGTGGATTTCTTGTTACTTTGGAGAGCACCACTCCTAGCCGGCTTGGTGATTGGTGGAGGCGTTGGCAAGAGAAGGTGATTGTTCTTGGCCACCTCCGGGTTGATTTGTGAAGAGGACCGTGCATCCTCGCCGGGACGACAAGTTGCAAGTAATACATTGCTCGTGTCTTGGGTACCTCTCATTTGCTTTGGGTGCAAGTAGCCTAAAGGCAATTGGCTTAGAGTGAGCTCCACCTTGACCCACACGTGAGAAGGTCGACACAACAGAGACGTAGCTTGAGGGTGCTCAAGTGAACTTCGGGGTAAATCTTGTGTCTCTTCATTGTGTGATTGTTGTCTCCCCGGTGATTGGCTTCATATTGATCATATTGTGATATCATCCTCCCGTGATTGATTGACTAACCTCTACGAAGTTGGTATAACGCTCCTACACTCTTGCATTACTTTGTTCTTTACTTTGTACTTGTGTAGTTTGTGTAGCCTTGGTAGTTGCTTAGACTTGTTTAGTGTAATCTAGCTTGTTCACCTAGTTGTAGAGTAGCAACTTAGCAACTTGAGTGAATTAGAGATCATAGCAACTAGAATTGTTGTTAGGAGCTTGCCGACAAGTAGAGCTAGTGCAACCGCTATTATCGCCATTTAGTTATCTAACAAGTTGCTCTAGTGTTTTGTAGAAATTTTTATTAGGCTATTCAACCCCCCCCTCTAGCCATTTAGGACCTTTCAGTAGCGGCGGCTGGCCGTCATGTCCACAAGCGGCATGTGGACCTCGATGAAGCCGTTGGAGAAGGGAGAGCCCGTCTCCAGGAGAGGGGAGCGCCCCACCCCGGCGCCGAAGCGGAAGGGAGTGGGAGCACGCCGAAGCCGGGGACGCTGGATGTCTGGCGCCAAGCCTCATTGTCGGCCGGCCAACCGCCGGGGGCGCCGCCACCGAGGATAGCGGGAGCGGTCCCCCTAGCGGTAGGGGGGACGGAGCCCCGAGCGGGAGGGAAGCTCGACGCCGGGACGCCAGGGGGACAGCCGGGGAACCGTGGGCCGAGAGCGACCAGCGGGAGGCGGCGGGCGGCGAGGGGGTGAGCCCGAGGCGGAGGAGGTGGGAGCTAGCCATGCCGCAATGCCGCCCCGGTGACCAGGTGGAGGCAGACGCGGTATTCACCGGGTCCCGGCCGTCGAACGAGGTGATCGGTGGCGAGGCAACGAAAAGCACCGGGTGACCGGGCGGGGAGCGAGAGGCCGCGCTTCCGACGAGGTTTGGGAGGGCTATAAATAGGCAGAGCTGCGGGGAGGCAAGAGCAGCCAGCACGATTTGGGAGCTCCATCGCCATGCCGGGGCGGAGGGCCGAAGGGGCGAGGTACTATGGAGCTGAAAAGGGGAGGAGAGGGGGAAGTGGCGGGCAAGTCGTGCCCAATCCGCAGGCGGGGGCGCAGAGAGGCGGAGAGAGGTGAGGCGGCGTGAACAATGTCCCCCGGCGTGTGAACAAAGCCCCGGAGTGGTTGAGGGAGGCTACACCGCGGCAGCACCGGGCGGTACAGAGGTAGGGGATGGGGGAGGCGGCGTGGAGGGGGGAACAGTGCCAAAAAGTGGGGGGCCGAGGAAAAGTGCCGGGCCAAGGGATTGGTAGGGCGAGGGTGGACCGAAAGCGTAAGCCGGCAGGCTGGAAGGCCGGGAGCGAGTCCGCCCAACCGAGAGAAGACCACACGGGGGCAAAAGCATAGTCAGGACCACCCGCCCATCCCGCCCAAACTGTTCCGAGTTTTTGAATTTTGGGGCTGCCGGCGCCGGGCGCCGGGCGGTGAGGCGGGCAACCGCAGCGAACGGGACGGCACCAGCTCCAGGCAGAGATCCCCAAGACGGCAGCACCCAAGAGCCAGGATGAGGTTTGCAGTATCGCGATTGCAGGCAGCAGACTGGAAGATGCCGTCACAGACCTGCCTGACGGCGAAGCGGCGAGGGGAGCAGAGAACGAATAGTTGAGCGCATTGCAGACCATTGGAAGGGAGACCCTCCCCGTTCCAGAGCAGTGACAAACAATCCAGAAAAGAGCAGCACCGGGGAGTCTAAGGATTGGGTGGTCACTGAATCCAAACGTAAAGTGCAGAGGATAAGGTCACGGAACAGGGCACCTGGCGAGGCGGCCGACGTCCAGCTGCCGGCGGGGAGGAGATGGTCTTCAGGCGGCAGCAGGGTGCGGATCGACAGAGCTCGACGGAGGATCGCACTTCCGCTCGCGCGGGGAGCTGGAGGCTCTCGCGAGAGGAGTTGCCTGCGCCCACCGCTTTTCCAGCGCGGCGCCAGAGAAGGCGCGGTATGACGGCGCGCCGGGAGGGGAACCGTGTTGGGGATGGGGGCGAACTTCGGGGAGAGGTCGGCCGGCGTGGGGAGTAGGGGCGGCCATGGCGAGGAGAGGAGAGGCGGAGGGCGGAGGTGTTCGGCCTGTGGTGTCATCGGATTCGCTAGTTCATGACGATGAATCCATGGAATGGGCTGAAGAGTTTTTTTTTGTTGACTACTGCCACTTCAGGTCCTCCAACACACTAGTATAAATTCTGGTGCGAACAAGCTCGTGTCACCGAAGGAACATTCTCTGCAAGTAGTCTAAGCAGCAGCTGAAGTATCAGTAGATAGAGCAGAAGAACCATACCATCTCGATCATCTCGCCATGGCTGCTGCTGCTGCTTCTGCAGTGTCGTCGCGGGTGGTGGTGTCGCGCATGAAGCTAGCTGGGGTCGCAGGGACTCGAGGTCTCGGCTCTGGGCCTGGGCTGAGGTGCACCGACTGAAGAGCTAGCACAGGTTAAGCACGGGACATCAAATGGACGCTCCCCGAGCTTATGGTACAAAAGTAATTAGTGGAGTTGCAATGTAGTTGTTGAAAAAGAAAACAATAGGAATGAAAAGTTGGCTACAAAGTTTTAGAAATAATTAGTGGAGTTGCAATATAACTGTTGAATCAGGCCGGAAGTTTGACACTTACTAAAGCAGTACTTACGGCTCAGGCAGTTTACTACCTCACAGCCCTACGTGCACCCAAGGGGGGTCCTCGATGAAATTGAACGTCAAATGAGGAAATTCCTTTGGGCAGGGGCAGAACCACTAACAGGGGGGAACTGCAAGGTGAACTGGCCAAGATCGGCCAGGCCAAAAAATTCAGGAGGACTCGGCATTCTTCACCTACGGAAATTTGCACGAGCACTAAGACTACGCTGGCTATGGAAGCAATGGTCTACGGCTGAGGGCAGCAGCCTTGCAAGCGAAATACCATGCACCAGAACGGACAAACTACTCTTCGCGGCTTCCACAACCTTGACAGTGGGTGATGGGAACAAAGCACTGTTCTGTACCAGCGCTTGGCTCAATGGACAGCGTCCGTGTGATGTTGCGCCTGGGCTCTATTCCATCTCCAGGAGGAAGAACAGAACTCTGCGCCAAGCCATGCAAAACAACAATTGGATCACAGACATCAACCTCCGTCACAATACATTTACGGCGTCACACTTAATCGAGTACACAATTCTTTGGCAACAGGCAAGACGACTGACTCTCTCAGAGCAAGTACCAGACTCAATTGCTTGGAAGTTTGAGCGTAGCGGCGAATACTCGCATCCTCGGCATATCACGCACAATTCATAGGAGCGACACACAACAATTTCGAGTCAATCATCTGGAAAGTATGGGCGCCACCCAAATGCAAATTCTTCAGTTGGCTTGCAATTCAAGACAGAATATGGACAGCGGACAGACTTCAAAGGCGAAACTGGCCCAACCAGACAACCTGCACCCCGCAGCAGGCTTCAGCGGAAACAGGCGTGCACCTCTTTAAGGATTGCCGCTTCGTTAAGCGGCTTTGGGGAGAAGTGGCAACTTGGGCTCAGAACGAGAATCTACATCCGAGCGCATGGCCACCATCCGACTCCGTCCACAATTGGTGGGCATCGTTGTCCATGAAACCGGCGAAGAGTAGGAAAGGTCTCCGCTCTCTAATCATCCTCATTTGCTCGGGAGGTTTGGAAAGAAAGAAATGCTAGAGTTTTTGAGCGCGAGGAGTCGCCAAATTTCAGAGTTCTACACAAGATCAAAGATGAGGCGAGACTGTGGATTACAGCAGGAGCAAAACACTTGGCTAACCTGCTAAGTCACGCGCCCTTTAGTTTCTCAGTTTTTTGTACAGTTTTGTTCTTTGGCCTTTAATTTGTTTGTTTTTTCTTGCCGGTTTGTTTGTAATCTTTGTTAAGCCTCTGGGCTCCCCTCCTTTTAATATAGCAGACAACTCTCCTGCAGGTTCTTTCAAAAAAAAATATAAATGTTGAAAAAGAAAACAATTGAATGAAAAAGTTGGCTAAAAAGTTTTAGAGGTTATCGGTTTATGAAATATTTTTCATGTAGCATGGACATGGATATTTTTTGGTCTTTGCAGAAATTTAAGTTTTGTCAGCTCATATTTTTGGTTGTTTTTGTATGTCTGAATGTCACCGTAGCGTTAACATGGGCATACTACTTGTATAGTTAAGAAAAGCCCTTGACATGGCACTATAGAGGCAGGATACAATCTGTGATTGAGTGATTGATCTATCCTAATTTACAATGTCCATACGTGTACAAGACTACTATCTATAGCTAAATACAATATCACTCAATCACAAATCAAATCACGCCATGATACATGGCAGGAACTTTCTGGTAACACTGAACTGACAAGGCTACAATTCAGGTTGGAAAGCCCTGAGGAGGAATCCGTGGATAGATAGATCACCAAACACGGAGCCCGTTTTACTTTTACATGTGTCTCTCCAACAGTTCGTCTATGACGTAAGCTCTTACATGTCTATGCAATCTCACATAGGCAGTGACGTAGTCTGGTCAGCCCAGCAGTGACACTACTATTTTCTTTGAAGAAATCAGTGACACTACTATGACTGCCGGCAACTGACCTTTGCTTGTTGTTGACTACTGCCACTTGAGGTTCAGGGTCCTCCCAACACACTAGTATAAATTCTGGGACGAACAAGCTCGTGTCACCGAAAACATTCTGAACTCTGAAGAAGCAACACAGCACTATAGCAGCAGCCCAAGCAGTAGAGACGAGAGATCGAGCAGAAGAACCATCTCGGCATCTCATCTCGCCATGGCTGCTGCTGCTGCTGCTCCGGTAATGTCGCCACCGGTGGTGGTGCCGCGCATGAAGCTGGGGTCGCAGGGGCTTGAGTTCTCGGCCCTAGGCCTGGGCTGCATGGGCATGACCTTCGCGTACGGCCCGCCCAAGCCCGAGCAGGACATGGTGAGGCTGATCCACCACGCCGTCGCCGCCGGCGTCACCTTCCTCGACACCTCCGACTACTACGGCCCGCACACCAACGAGCTCCTCCTGGGCAAGGCGCTGCAGCTGCAGGCCGCCGACGGCGGCGGCGGGGTAATCAGGGACAAGGTGCAGCTGGCCACCAAGTTCGGCGTCTTGTACGTTGACGGCAAGCAAGAGGTCCATGGAGACCCGGCGTACGTTCGGGCGGCGTGCGAGGGCAGCCTCCGTCGCCTTGGCGTCGACTGCATCGATCTCTACTACCAACATCGCATCGACACCACGGTACCCATTGAAATCACGGTGAGCGTCCTCTGCACTCCTGCTCCTGTCTTTCGTTCGTTCTAAGAAGAGAATGAAGTTAATAATGATACTGTGCTAAATTTTATAATTTACTAGAATACTAAACTTGTCTTTTTGCATGCTGTTCTTGCTAGATTTCTGAGCTCAAGAAGCTAGTTCAAGAAGGGAAGATAAAATACATAGGTTTATCTGAAGCCTCTGCTTCGACAATCAGAAGAGCCCATGCGGTTCATCCTATCACCGCGGTGCAGCTGGAGTGGTCAATATGGTCTAGAGATGTGGAACAAGATATAATCCCTACTTGCAGGTATTTTACTTAATTCTGTTCTCGATCACCAGTGACATAGCTAGTAAATAGCAAGCTTATTTTCCTGATTTATTTATGACGTCATTACCCTGATCATGTCATCAGAGAACTTGGAATTGGGATAGTGGCTTACAGTCCACTAGGTAGAGGTTTCCTGTCTGGTGGGGCAAAGCTGATTGACTCGCTATCAGAACAGGATGCCCGGAAGGTACTGCTACCTATATACAACTTTGCTTGTAAATTCTCCTTTTGAGGCTGATTTGAGCTTCAAATTTCCTTCTATTCTGATTGCAAGCTAAATAATCATAATCTCCAGAATAATTTATTCAGCTTTTTGATTTACAAATTGCATATCATTTCGTAATTTAATACATATAACTAATCGCATATGCATGGTTGGTTGAATCTTTTCATTGAGAATTTTATTGTTATGCAGATTTTCCCTAGATTTCAACCGGAGAATCTTGACAAGAATGCCCAAATATTTGAGCGAGTTAATTCAATGGCGACTAGAAAAGGATGTACGCCATCACAACTTGCATTAGCTTGGGTTTGTCATCAAGGCAGCGATGTTTGTCCCATTCCTGGCACAACAAAAAGTCGAAAATTTCAACCAGAATATTGGAGCATTATCTGTGAAACTCACACCAGAGGAAATGAATGAACTCGAGTCATATGCTGCTGCTAGTGATGTCCAGGGAGACCGATATCTTCAGATGGGCAACACTTGGAAGTATTCTGAGACTCCTCCACTGTCGTCTTGGAAATCTGAGTAGCCTGATTTCCAACTTTTAGTATTTTTTTTTGAAACGATTTTTCTTTTTTAAACGAAACTTTTAGTATCTTCATATACAAGTAATTTCTAGTATCTTCAACTATGTGTGGTATAATGGTTACAAATAATTGGCTTGTGGAAAGCGCTGCTTAAAGGTTTACATACTGCTTAAAGGTTTACATACCTTTTGGCTTTAGATCCTCTTGGTGTTGTTACCTACACTGGTATGCCTATGACTAGCTAGTACTCATTATAGCAGAAGTTATGTGAGTAAGAGCAATATGTTGAATTAAAACTAGGGTAATAGTATTGCATACATATCACTCCTTGGTAGTGGTGTGCTCTTAAGAAATTCTCTCTCAAATCTACCTTTTCAGTTCAAGAAAGCATGCAATTCATGGTTTATTCTGTATTCAGTTCAAGAAATCACTTTTGCTATTTTGCATTTTTTTATTTTCATGGCCATTACATTCTCAAATCATTGAGGACCAGCACAATCCAAAAGTTTAATCTAATAAAAAAAAGAGTGGACTATTCACTTATATTTCAACACTCTATGGGTGTTTGACTGAAGCGAAGTATAGGCTGACCTCCTAGTTCTTTACAAAAATCTGTGAAGACTCCGGTGTCAAAGTACTGTTGTCAACCATTAGTGCTTTAGGAAACTGAAATGGCACATAACTTGTTGCGAGAACTGCTTTCCAATTGATGCCGAGGTGATAGTTGACTATGCTTTGGCATCAATCCATTTGGTGAGATACATTTTATTGCTACCAGTACAGAGTGAATGTTTCCAAACGCTATTTGGAGGGGTCCAACACCATACCCCATCATTTCAAGGGCATGTGTATCAAATCAACACTGTGTAATGCTCTGGGGTTGAAGTTCAGCCTTCACATGTTTGAGCAATTTGCATAGCATCTGCTATGGTGTTGCATGTTTGAGCAATTTGCATAGCATCTGCTATGGTGTTGGTCAGTAAAATTGTTGCCTTAATGCTTTCCTGGCTATAGTGCTCTAGGACAGCTATGGATCTCCCGTGTGGTAGATAAATACCTTCTTGATGATCGAGCGATGCATTTGAGAAGTGGTATGCAGACACATAAAGATCTTTGCCAGTGAATCTTATGCTCTCTAGCTCTCTGTTGCTGTGTTGCATATACTTCGGTTGTGTAAATGATTGAAAGAGACAGTCATTTTCCTAATAAGACGAGTCTGAATATTTTCAAAGGTTGCTCCCAGAAATGCCTGCCCCTTAATCAGGGGACATGTATCCTAAAATTCTTTTTTAGTAACGTTCAAAGCAAAAGAACACAAGAAGCTTCAATATTGAACGCATGATACTAATTCACAACACTTTATCTTCCACATACATGTACAATACACTCTTGCTTTTGGTTTTGATACGCATTCATTTGTAGCAACTGTACAAAGTTGTAAACTCATGGTTCAGTTCCATCAGTAGACTGGAATGTTTGCGTTGCGCTGATCTCTTCTCCAGTCCCATGGCTTCTCAGGGTTCTCTGATGCAAAAAGCCCTCGACGTGCAGCTCTTGCCTCTCTCTCCCACTGCAAAATATCATAGTGCTAGTGAAAAACTTCTAGGAGCAGCAAATTTGGATGGTTTAATGCAACCATAACTCGAATTTTGAACACAAATTGCAAATAGCTATAGTTCAAATCAACACATGTGGCCTTAAAAAATGCAATGTCCCACAACCAATTTCACATAAGTGGAGTGTCCCACAGCAAAATTTTCCTAAAATTAAACAACAAATGACGTAGCTCAAGGATGTTCACATCGAAAAAGAATACTCTAGGCTTTCTCAGAGTACAATTTGGGATGTTTCACAAATGCATTTTAGGTACAATGTAATTTCTTACCTGTGCAAACTCTGGGCGCTTATCGTAAGTCTTGAAATGCCATACATGACCATTCTTTAGCATTTGCTCCTGAAAGACTCCAGAGTCCAGACATACATTGATCACATCATAATTGAAGCCGTAAAACCATAAGTTGTGTGGACATAGTCTAATTTTCACCTGGATGAATACATTATCACAATATATGTCACCCACATAACGCCCAAACTGGTCCTGTCCATATACATAAATTGTGACCCTTTTCCCTCCAATTAGCTTCACCAATGCATTCCTCGATTCCTTCCCACTAGCCATTTTAAGCTCAGGTGCATCGATGCCCCTTCAAGTTGTGAAATAAAGAACATGCACTTGAGAATAATACTTCTAGTTATTATTGAGCGCACAAGTTCAATTCGAGAAACACTTACCTCATTCTGATTCTGTATTTCTTGGCAAGTATCTCTTCTCCTAAAATGGTTATTATCCTACTCATCAAAATTATTAGTAAGTTTTGCTTTTGGTGATTCCATAAAAAGCAACTATATCAAAATTTCTTTTCCCATGAGATAAGATATGCTAATGATATTTTCCTGATTACTTAATAAACTCCTGACATTGCTAAAATATCAGAACATTTCCAAATTTTCAACTAATGAGTTCTAGTTTATTATCCATGTAACTGAATACATCTAAACTTTAAATCATAAAATATATTTCAAATAATATATGCATTTATGACATGTAAAGGATTGTATAAGTGCAGTTTGAGTACTTATATCCTGCTTCGTTGAGGCTCCTAAGAAGAGCATCAGCCATCTGGTAATCCCTATCATTGCGTGCTTGAGTCCTTTCAATCACCATCTCATGGACTTCTAGTGGCACATTCGCAGACTCCCTCGGGTCTGCTGTGTCAACATAGGCTGTAAATCCATCACCATCTCCAATGCACTTGTTGTGAACCTAATAGTAGTTGAGGTAACACATTGTTCAAAATGTGACATCGTTGGTTAAGGGTTATGTTTGCAATGGTTTATCATATCTGACCGCAAAAGTGTTCAGTACAAACTGTATGCCCTCTGGTAGTGACGATGGTTGGTGGTTTGAGGATGTTGATGCTAAAGAGAATGATGGGATCGGGAGGTTGTAAAATGCAAGAATACCCTGAGAAGAAAACATTTTTTTTGGATAGAATGAGTTGAACATAACCATTAGTAATACTAATAGTATAATGCAAATTATAGTAAATTTTTCTAATGTTACTCCATTCTTTCATAAGGTATAGTTTCACTATGCAAAAATCAACCTTTGACTGTAATTTTCTTGACATATTTTATGGTATATAAGTATATAACTCATATACTACTGGAGTAATTATTGGTCAAAGGTTAACGCGGACGGTTAAACTACACCCTGTACGAATAAACAGAGGACACTATGTAGGAAGCAAGCGGGTTTGTCTATGCATCCACAAATAGGCAAAATACTACTCTACTTTAACCATAGGTTTGTTAGTTTACCTCCAAATCAGCTCTCTGAATCCTGCTTAGAGCTGCTGCAACTAGTCGTGCGGCCTCTGTTGGTGTTTTCGGTGGGGACTGGAGTTCTTATATGCCTCCAAAATATTCCGGTACCTAGCATTGTGTAAATTAGAAGATCAAATTTAGTCATAAGTTTTGTTTGTCTAAAATACATTCAAGTTCTTCAATGTGTTTGTTCTGCTTTTCTATGTTTGGATAAGTATGGACAAAGAGAATTTCATTAAGGGCCCCCTTTTCTTTTCTAATACTCCTACTGTCATATGCCTTTAGTCCTTGACTCTATTGAACTAGGGGAAGAATTAAAGCAACATTGACATCATTAGGTACACCAAATGTACTGATTATTGAAAAAAAATCGTCAACTGTGTAAGCTTTTTGAAAGTGCTCCTTACCATTTAACCTGTGCTTTCCTGGATGATGTAACATTATTTATGAGCGCTTCAGGTACCTGAAAGCGTAACAAATAAAATTGATTTATTGTATCTCATCACTGGAAAACATGTCGCGGAATTTTGGGAACAAAGTCTGTGAAATCGACATGATAAATCATCACAATGTTATTAATATCTGCAAGTGTTTTGATAAAATATGCTAGTAGTTGCAATGTCGCTTTACTGCTGCAGTTCAGCATTGCAAATGTACATGTCCATTCAAGTACTAAAAGAATCAGAGATCAAGTGGGGTCAAGTTAAAACAAAATTGGAGGTATATAAGTTAATTAGGTGTTTGTTCCTGACAAAAATATCTCCCACATCATGCTAATGAAGCTGAAGACAGTACAAGTGAAAAAAATAAATCCTGAACAAGGGAACTCAGTAAAAAACAGATTTGTTCAGGAGAGGCATTATAGAGCACAAGCAAATTTGATCAAGGCATAATCTAGTTGCTTATAGTACAGAGATTTATCTCCATATATTCCATTATTTGTCGAAATATATAACACATGGTCAACTTGTCAGAGGATGAAAATGCTCTTCATTCTGATAGACATTGCATTGCTATACTTTCACGGATATGACTAGTTAATTAACCTAGGATCTTCAGAAGCTGAACTTTTAATGAATAAATAAATGTGAATTGTGCTTAATGCAATTATTCATATGTTGTCAGGGAGTTCACTATAAAAAAAGTTGTCAGGGACTTTCTACCAAAACAAAAAAGAAAACTACTGTCAAAAGGACCTACAGTAACTGAATAAATGGCAAAATGAAGATAAACAAGCAGACACAAGGGAATAAGGGAGAGGATAACAGCGCATATGTTACCATGGATGTGGATTCGAAGTTGAGGAGGTCCTGAACCAGGGAGGCGACGCCGCCATGGGGACCTAGCTGGTGATGGCCAGGCTGGAAACGAGACGGAGAGCTCGAGCCGGCCTGTAGCTCGATCCTCTCGGGGGTTGGATGATAGTGGGGACGATAGTGATCATCGTCGCCATGGTTGTCTCCCCGTTAAGCACCTGAGGATGTTTCCCATGGATCCCTGCCTTCTTCAAGCTCTATCTCCTCTTCTTCGTGGTCACTCTCTGCAAAGCTGCTGCTGCTACTTCATCCACTTCACTTGTAAAGCTAAAGCTGGATGAGGAGAGGGAAGGTGAAGAGGAAGCTGCTGCACCTGCTGGTGGGCCAGTCTAGTACTAGTGGACAAGGCTGTGTTTAGAGCCCAGAATTTTGCACCAAAATTTTCTGCATTCCCATCACATCCTATCATATCGAAGCATTAAATACACTAAAAGATGTATGCCCAGAGTATGAAATGTAGGTAACAAAATAAACTAATTGCACAGTTTAGACGTACATTACGAGACGATTCTTTTGAGCCTAGCTACGCCATGGTAGGATAATATTTATCACTAACAAATGAAACGTGTTATAGTGTACGATGTGACAGGCTATAGGAATTTTGGCACCAAATTTTGGCATCTAAACACAGCCCAAGAAAAAGAAACAAGACTATGCCGGATTGACTTGAGACGACCTTGACATACAGTAGTCTTGTGTGCTTATTATGTTGCATGCACGTCACGTGATGATGAGATATATTAGATTCCAAGGCGTCACAAATTTTTGCTTTTCAACAATAATAGATGCTACAAATTCACTAACGATTTCTCACTTTTTTTTTGTTCTCGATCTTACGTGCCTTCAAAAGGATCATTTCTAAAAACTGTCTTTCCCCTTTTCCCTGTTACAGTTCGGAGCGAGGCGAAAAGGGCGTATCGGCGACCGTCGTTCGGGCGGCGATTCCGCCGTCTCCCCCCTCGCCTCCGGCGGCGGATCGGGCGTCGGAGGTGTGCGGAGACATGGAATCGCCGCGTGCGGTGTATATACCCGTCCTTTCTTCCTTAGGTTTAGGTAGGTTAGGGTTAGGGTTCGCCCCGCCTGGCGTCGCTTGTTGGTGGCGGCGAGGATCTTGGGTGTCGGCGGAGCTGTGGCTACCTCGTTACCCGAGTCCATGGTGGCGGGTGCTTTGGGAGATTCCGCCCGGCCGAATAATCTGCTCACTTACCCAAATGGGCGGCGGTGTGGCCGGCGTCCGTATGTGAGCTCCTCTTTTACTGCGCGAAAGGGTGGGTGTCTTGGTCATCCTCGTGGGTATGTGGTTGTTCCTCGTTGCCGGGTTTTACGGGCGGCGGAGGATCTTTGTTCCGGCCGGTTTTCCTCGCCGGGCGGTGGCGGATTTCTTCTTCCTCTCCCTTCTTCGTCTTGGGGGCGGCCGATGTTCTTTCAACGAAGTCGAATCGCCCGGGAGGAGGTCCGGGCGAGGGCTGTTCGCGGCACATCCAAGGTTTGGGGTCTCTTGGCCGGGCGGGGAGGTGGATCTGGACCGACGCCGTGGCGGCGGGCGGCTGGACGTTGGAGACGAGGAAGACGACTTCCTGTCCCGGGGACTTGGTTGTAATTTTCCTTTTCTTTGAGGTCCAATTTGTAAAAGGGGATGTACTTTCTTTCCTATATTAATGAAAACCCCTTCCCTTTTCGAAAAAAAAAGGCAAAATGGTCATGGGACACTGAAATTGTGAGATTTGCTCGAGGACACTTTTGCTTCCTATCGAATTTGTTGTTGGACACCACTCATAACAAAATATTCACTTTTGGCTTTGGAGGAGATACAAGAGTAGTGAAATGTCATTCTTGCCCATGTCTCTTTCTTCTTCCCCTCTCTTTCTTTGTTTTTTCCGCACGTTAAGTGGCTGAAATGGACTAAAGGCCATACAAGTAGGAGATTTTCGTTTCTGGTCCTTATAGTTAAAGCTAACTAAAAAAAAGGGTTGGAAGGAAAGCATAATTTTTCTTTTTAAACTACAGCTACGGCTGTTGGTGGATATTCATAATTCATATTCAAATCAACATATTTTTTTTTGAAGCCATACTGTTTTTTTTTTTTTTGAGGGGCTTGAAGCATACTTTTTTTTTTTTTTTTTTTTTTTTTGAAATTGGGCTTGAAGCATACTGGTAAAACTCAAGAGGAAACTGCCTCTGCTCTGCGACTAATCCGGTAATGTGGGCCTTCATTTTTTTTATATGCTTTTGGAGCCGGCCCTTTCCAGAATCATATGGGCCTTAAGCCTGTGTGGCTATGTCACGCTTTGTAGGCAAACATCTGAATCGGGCGTCTTCAAGTTTTGGTTTTCAGCGGCCGCCTGTGAAACCGGCTACACCAAGACGAGTTCCAACTTCCAACCGTCTTCGAGGTCGAGATGGTGGCAATACAGTAAGGCCAGTAGGAACAGCCGGTCCTGCAGTCTGAAGTCTTTGCGACACAATGCACCAATTTGCAGCCGACACAACACCGTGCCGTCATCAGGGCATCAGGTAAATTATTACTTGTCCTTTTTACTCATCGGCTGATGCTACATTTAAATTATTGTTTGTTTTTTTCTTTGTTTGTGTGGATATGTTTGTTTATTTCTTCCTTGTGTTGGCTAATTAATTGCTAAATTTCGATCAAAAAAATTAACTGCTAAATTTGGTTGATTAATTTGTGAAGTAGTGGGAAGAGAGCTAGGCAATAAAGTTCAGTTGTCTAGGTCAAGATAAGACGTATAATAATTCAGTCTTCCTCACCACATATAGTACTACTACATTCGAAAGGTTATAGGGTAGACTAAGGGCCTGTTTGGTATATGGGACTAGGGACTAGAGACTAATAGGGACTAAAAATTAGTGCCTAACCCCTCCCAAGAGTCTAATGAAATAGAAACTAAATGAGACTAAAAATTAGTCCCTAGTCCTTAAGTTTGATAATTTAGGGACTAAATGAGACTAAAAATTAGTTCCTAGTCCCTAATCATATGGGAACCAAACAGGGCCTAAGAGAGAATCCAAATGATGTATACCCGCATGTTATTTTGTAAATCAGACGTTATTATTAGCGTGATTAATGAAGGTTTGGTCGATAAATGGTATGGATATGTATGATATACATACCAAATTTGTGTGAATATTTGATGCAAATCAAAACAGCTCTTGTCTCCTAAATCACTTATAATACACTGTGATAGACGACAGACGATAGATCGAGTGACTGTCACTCGATTTGTCTATTGATTTCATCTGCGTAACTTTATTTATTCTAAATGCTTTACTTCTATTTTTTTTGTTTCACGTTCACAACATTTCATATGTGTCTTAATTATTTTTAAAATTTTCAATCTTATTTTATTATTTGTTATGCTATCGATTTCTCCATACATTAAATTTCTTTTCGTCCTCGGCCACTGCATATCTTTCTGAAAGAAAAAAGTGGCGAGAGGGAGTTACTCCAGGTTTGATAACCGATTCACTTGACGTATAGTAGATTTTAATTTTAGATGTCCTGACATCACAAAAAACTCATACATTTTCCAATTACATATCATACACACTGATGTATTCATACTGTATACACCTATATATCATAAGCACAAAGGTCAAACATTGGGAATATAAATCACGAATAACGTATGTAGGTATGACTGAAAGAACTTCATTTATTACTACGTGGTGGTTTGGTCGTCGTGGTCAGGCTTGGGGTTTGGGCAGCGCGGAGGAGGATGGTCTCTACGGTGATCCCGGGGCGAAACCGAAGAGCAGCCCCCTGCCGAGGCCTTCCCCGGCGTGCGCAGCCCCCCGGTCCGCCCGACCTCCGCATCTCCTCCAACGTGGTGAGGACGCATGAGCTCATCGTGTTGCCATGCCGCCTCATCACCTCCCTAGACGCCTCCAGCTTCTCCTTCCTCAAGCCCAACGCGCTCTCCACCCTGTCTAGGATCTTCCTGCCACCGGGGTGCATCACCCAGAACAACTCCTCGCTCTTGTCCTGGATGATGACCCCAGCCCGCGCCAATGTCCCCTTCACGAGCTTCTCTATGTTGTTGGAGATGTGCATCGGCATGTCGGGATGCAGAGTGTACACTATCCCTTCCTCGTGTAGCTTGGCCACTACACCACCCGGCTCCGTCCCTGGAAGGATGTCCTGTGACGCCGACACAATCTCGAACAATGGCGTCTCGTCACCACAGCTGACACCTGCTCCGATAATGGCTGCGCACGCAGCGTCGCCGAATAGGGCCCTAAACCCTAAACCCTAAACCCTACGAGGTTCCCCAGGTGGGTTTCCGAGGGCCCCCGCAGGGGTCGTGATCACCTCTGAGCACCACGACGAGCACCCGCGCCGTGGTTGTTCTCGGGCTAGGTCCTTGGCTAGGCGCGGTGCCAAGCCGCCACCATGACAGCCGACCTGGTACAACATGAAGCGCTTTTGGTCGAGAGTGGCATGCCGAGGAGCTTTATCACCTCAAAGTCGGCGCCGGGCATGCAGCCGCTCGATGATGTACAGAAGACGAGGTGGGTGATGTCGGAGGCCCGCCGGCGGCAGCCCCAGTCGGCTATGTCCTTCCGTGCTGCTGCTTTCGTGCCGAGCTGAGGTAGGGTAGCGTCGGTGAGCTCTTGTCGTAGCTTAAGCGACGGAGACTTGTATCTGGTGATGCAGGGATTGCTTCTCAGGAACTCGTTCGACATGGACATGTGTCGCTTTTCAATCATGGTCTTCTCACCTGGCGGTTTAATTTCAATAATAATAACTGTATTATTTACACGTTAGCTATTGGAAGTTTGCTATAATTATGAAACACACCCATTTCCATATATATCTCTCTAGTTGAACCATGAATCTCCTCCTATCTCTTATGTAATCATAAGAAAACTAATCTATTCTCTTCGCCCTAACCACTAAGTTGTTGTTCATTGCTTGATTTGATGACCAAAGGATAATATCTTAGGGTTGTTAGCTGCCCTAAGGCAACCTATACGTCGACATGTCCCGATGTTGGGTCCCTTCAGAGCGAGAGCTTCGACAGTTCCTTTGAGCCTGGAAACTAGTTGTTTTTTTTGTCTCATAACTCATAAGCATAATTGGTTATCTTTAAATGGTTTTCTCGTCCTTTTCCATGAACATTAGAAGTTGGAACCACATATATTGATCAGATCGCATTGGATCCTTAAGCTACCATAATTGGTGGTGGTAAAATATTCCTTCCATTCAATTCAACTGCTGATCACATAGCCGGTCCACACCGTTGCATCCTCGTGATTAATGGCTAAACCTAGATCGGTGATACTGCCTGGTGCGTACTAGCAAATCCAGTATTATTCTTGACTAGGGTTGTCCTCTAGTAGCTCCTCGATTAGGGAGTCAAACGGGATTAGAGGATATATGCGGGCAAATGATGATGGGGCAATTTGCTAGGGCCTCGAAGTTGATGGTCCATTATCGAGTTTAATGTCGATTGATGGGTTCATTAGAGACCGAGAAGATGACAAGAGCATGAATCACCTACCTAGTCACAAGATTAGGAATTTCAATAGGTTATTTCTTAATCAATACTTTCTCCATAAAATACCCGATCGCGAAAAACAAATTATAACTCTGTTTTAGCATTTTCTTTTAACTCAAACTTATCTAACTTTGTGAAATATATGAGACACCAAACTATATTTATTAGATAGACCACGATATATGTATAGATAACAATGGATTAATTTGATGTAAATCCTACATTTTTATAAACTTGATCAAAGTTAAACAAGTATGACTTAGAGCTATATTTAATGACTTACAATAATTTGGAATGAAGTAAATAGCATTGTTATTAAATTATTAAATGGCCTGGATGGTTTAATTTTTCTAGCTAAAAAGAGTTTGGAGAAACTTACAAATTCTTTTGAACTTAGCTTTCAGATCCACCATGTGATCACTATTTGATATGTCAAAGTAGTAATCGGGAAAGGACTCTTGTGGCCACACATGCTCTGGGACGGCCGCACCTAGTCCTAGTATAGCTGCCCGGTTGCCACTAGGATGAATAGACAACCCTCCTACCTTGGAAGAATCCATATGTACCAGCTAGAATTGCATGAACAAACAAACTTGTTGTGTTATGCCTGGCGCTCTGTGACATCTTGTTGGAGTCTTGCACCATTATATAGCCATTCGGGGAGCCCATTTATTTGACACACAAGCTGAAGGTAGAGAATGGCACTGCTGAGATTGGAACTGATACAACAGTTGATATTCCTACCACTGGAAACTATTAGTGGCGTGTTAGGATGCAAAGGACTTGATTGAATCATGCATGATGATTGATAAATGGACTTGTAAAATCAATATCATGGTTGGGACCCATAATAAAATCATCGTCTATATGTTTTTTTTATCATGTGCCTGTTGATATTAGTGATAGAATCATGTAATTTATTAAAGCGATAATTTTTTTGCTGATAGTATGCATTTCCTTGAGGTTCAGCCCCCAAAGAAATCATAATTATTTTGGTGGTCAATGGCAGCCTGATAATCACAATTTTCTTGGAGGTTAAGGACAACCAAGGAAGTAGCTACTTGGACTACCTTGGCGGTTTACATAATTTCTTTGGAGGTTCCTGGCCCCTAAAAAAATAATTTATTTGGCGGTTGTCGGCTCCCAAGAACGGTCCAAACCTTTCCTTATTTGTCTTGATAGATTAGGTATGGTCATACTTTTCTTGACAAATCAAGTTGTCTCAGCAGCCCACATGATTAGGAATACTGTTATGGATGGAGATAGTAGTTGGGAGATGGTGGCTCACAAGAGACAAACTCATATAAATGGCGACTGTAGTCTGTAGCAACTTGCAAGGAGGCTTCACCAAGTCCCAATCCCTTACCTACCGTGCTATATATGTTTTTTTTTTTCAAATTGTTGCCTTGATTATGGCAGGGGCATATTAAAAAAAAAGGACTTTACAAGGTAGTTATGCATACAAAATAAATAAATAAATAACTGGCAAAATTTGAGTCGAGAAGAAGCACTAAAAACACTTAAAATGATCCCTGCATAGAGGGGATGTTCCTTTTTCTTTTGTAAAGAACACGACTTCATCCGTATTTCGAGTAGGGATGTTCTTCAAACAACTTTTAGCCCCTACCGCACACCAAACTTTGGTTTCCTCTTTGATCTTTGTTGACGGTAGTTATCGTCAAACTTTCTAGCATGAAATAATAGATTATTTAGAACTAGAACTATAGTAAATAAGGTTTATACTAATGATTTCCACAAGTTTTGTATCTACTAAGTTTTGCAGAGAACTCGAAAACACCGAATATCGAGAGAACAGTGAAGAAACGAAGAAACAGAAGAAAAGGACTGAATCAAGGTGATTAGTATAAATTCCAAGGGTCTTAAGGACAAAAGAAGACAGCTCGCGAAGGCCGGGGCCCACATGCTGACATGTGGGGCTGGGCGGCACCTCCTATGGGGCCGCGCGGCACCCCCTGTGGAGACACGTGTCCTGCTTCTGAAACCTTCCTACAACCGACCTATGGAGTAGATCTTGGCCGTCCAATGAAGTCGGTTTGATCCAAGGGCTGAGATTCATCCTATGGGGCTATAAAAGAAAGGGCAGACCCCCCCTGAAACCCTAATTCATTCTCAACAATCAGTTGAAGAGAGTTCCAAAGATCAAAGTCCAGAGCCATCCACCATAGTTCTTTAGATTAGTTCTAGTTCTAGAGAGATTTAGCTACGTAGTAGAATAGAAGGAGATCCAAGTCTAGGAAGGCTTGAGCTTCAGATTCTATCAAGGTGTTCATAGGTACTTTGTTATATCCTCAATATATATTCAATTACTCATTGTTCATCTATGATATTGTTCTTTATATTCTTTATATTATCATTTGCATTGTTTATTGTTTGCTTTAATATGTCTAGTAGAGTTAGATATTTATTATGGATTGCATGCTTAGGATTGTATAGCCCTCATCTTGTAACGTGCAAGATAGGTGTTATAACTTATGTAGGCGTGGTGCTTATATATGTTATATCTCGCAAATATCCTCTATATATTGAGACGTGGGGTAGATCGTAGGGGTGATGCTTTATTGAGTCCTTTGTAGTCCCTCCTCGCTATATAGATTTTGGTAGGTCGTGTGTCGCTAAGAAGGTGAAGATCTCATTATTGAATCCTTCCTAGTTGATGACCCTTAAGTTATGTTATGAAGTAGTAATTGCTAATTATGATAACTAGATGTTTGCACATTAGAGTTTAGCAATAGCATGTGATGATAGTTACTAATAAGTTTTCCTTATATTACCCCATGTTAGTCCTTAGAATAGAATAATCTAATTGAACTTTATCATTTCATGATGGATTGATCTCTGCTTTATCATTTATCTTATTGAGCATTTATCATATATATCTTTATCATTATCTTTATTATTTTATGTGACATTAACCCTGTTGTTGAGTAGAGAGCATTAGTTATTATTGGTTATAGATATTCCATATATAAGAACATTATTAGTGTTACGCATATTTAGTTGCATTTGCCTTCCTTGTGGATTCGACACTCTTACTCTTTGAATTGCTACAATGGTATTTATTATTCTCGTCCGCTTGCAGAGTTTTATTCTATAGTTCTTTATCTTGTTTCCTGCCTAGTCCCATCATTTTATGACATGTTATACTTTCTAGTTGCATAAGTAGGAATGAGCAACCTTCTTTACTAGAAGTATAGGTTACCTTGGACTAGTGTAAAGTGGCTTAGTAATTGTTATAATACCAGCACTGCTTGGGGATCGTTGCTAGTGTAATGTTGTCACTAAGCATTTGATTGGCGCCCTGTTGCTTTTAGATTATACTAGTGATGTCATTAAGCAGTGTCAACAAGCATTTACGGCGCCGTTGCTTTGGGGAAAGGTTTCAAATAGATAGCGAAGGTTTCAACTAGATAGCATAGGTTTCTAAACTTAGGTATCTTAGATAGCACTAGTATAGCTCATACGCATGGAATTAGTTAACCAATAATCCTCTACTCACAACAGCTTCACCCTTTTGTTTTGTTATTTTTGATCATTTTATTTCAGGTTAATGTATGCAAAGTGCTTATTTGCCAGAGAATTTTCTTAGTGATCCAGAAAAAGTTATTAAAAGACAAAGAGAAAAGCTCGAGAAAGCACAACAAGAAGAAAGTCCCGAAGATCAACATTCAAAGAGAAGTTTAGCATCTGACTTTGAAGCTATGGCTAACAAGAGTCTACGCGAGTTCTCTGCTCCGACCACCAACAACATCCGTACTGGACCAACAGTTGATATTGGAGAGAATGGCTTCGAGCTTAAACCTACACTCATTACTATGGTGCAAGGAAGTCAGTTTTGTGGGAAGGCACATGAAGATGCAAGTGCCCATCTTGAGCACTTTCTGGAGATCTGCAGCACCTTCACCATCAAGGGAGTGACACGTGATGCCACTCTGCTTCGCCTGTTCCCATTCTCGCTGCTTGGAAAGGCTAAGTAGTGGTTCTACGCCAACAAAGCTAAGCACACCACTTGGGACCACTGTTCAACTGAGTTCCTCGCCAAGTTCTTTCCTACTGGCAAGACCAATGCCTTGCATGGGAAGATATCAAGCTTTCAGCAACAGCACGATGAGTCGTTCCCGGAAGCTTGGGAGCGCTTTCATGATCTAATCTCAGAGTGTCCTCATCATGGGATGGAGGACTGGCTATTGATGCAGACATTCTATCACGGGCTCACCACTAGCACCCGTGAGACGATGGACGCTGCAACTAGAGGAACATTCTTAGCTCTGACTCTTGCCAATGCCACTACGCTTGTTGCGAAGATGGCATCCAACCAGAGTTGGAATGAAGAGCGCACTACCACTTTCGTAAGAGAGGAGGAGTCCATCACCGAAGGAGGTGGACATGCTATCGGCAAAGCTTGATTTGCCGATGAAGAAGCTGGAGAACCAAGACCATGAGAAGAGGGAGGTCATGCATGTCAATGACTCTCTCATGACTTGTGAAGAATGCGGAAGTTTTGGACATTCAGGGAAGAACTGTCCAAAAATTGTTGAGGATGTGAGCTACATCAACAACAACAACAACTTTCGTCCTCAACAACCTCAAGGGTGGAATCAGCAACAAAGGCCTAACTATCAAGGTAATTACCAAGGTAATAACTTCAATCAGCCTCCTTTGAGAGAGATTCTTGCTGGTCAGTCTAGACTTATTGAGCAGATCAATAAGAAGGTCATAGCCAATGACAAAACCTTAGACACCATCAGTACCAGGCTAGACACCTTCTCCACTGCCATGAAGAACCAGCATAGCTTTAATAAGATGCTAGAGTTGCAACTTGCTCGGTTGGCCGCCTTTGTTCCCCATTAGAGCCAAATAAGATCCCGGCCAGCCGGAAAGAGTTAGAATCTGCAAACCTTGTCGATATCTTTAATGCAGTCGCTACTACATCGATGAATGAAGGCAAGGATGGAGAGATGACTCTATGCCAATCAAGAAAGGAGATTCAGGAAGACCGGCCATCACTATTCAGATTGGGCCGCACACCTTCAACAACGTTCTTTGCGACCACGGATCTAGCATTAATATAATGCCTAAGGTAATCTATGAGAAGATCCATGGTGCTCCTTGTTGATGTTTGTTAACTGCTAAAAGAATATGAAGGATTCTGCAAGCGCCTTTAACACCATCATAGCTTTTCCCTAGGGGTGTATTCTAGGGTATCGTATCCACAGGGAAGCTAATGGTAAAGAATTCTAATAACTCACAATCATGTATCTGCTAACTTAGCAAACCAACTAGACTAAAGTGGGGTAAGTGATAAATGATAATAAATACTACTATGAACACTAAAGCATAAAATAATAACATACCTAAATGGATACTATGATAAATGAATAGTTTAGCTAATCAAGAGGACAACAGGAGAGACAAAGGTTCCCGGACACTTCTCTATTACTTTGGTTCTAAGATAACTAAAGTATAAATAGATATAGCAATCATACAAATACACTTTGGAGCAACAAGTACCTTTCCAACTCTCGAGAAAGACTGGGAAGAAGTAGTTGGGGAAGGCTGCCAAAAGCTCTACAAACATCAACCCTAACGTGGTGGATTACAAAGGCCTTACAGAGATGTCACCCCTGGGGCTACCACAACTAACCGGAGGATTGAGCGCAACCTCAGGTAACCTATAGTCTAAACACCATGTCTATACTATAGATTACTACTCTAGCTACCCGGAATAACTAGAGCACTCAATACGAGCAAAGATCCCATGCAATGAATAAATACTATACTAAACATATATATGGAAAGCATAAAAGTAAATAGAGAAGATAAATAAATATTAAAGCATAAATCTTGTAAAGTAAAGATACAAAGACATACCAAACTTTGAAGACTCTCCAGAACCGGAGCGCAGCTCCACTCTCCCTAACTCTCAACTAGATCTAATTTATTACATTAAAGAGTCTAGTCCTAGATCTACATTGAAGAGAGAGAGAGTTCCTTACATTGGGACCCCTCTCTAATCAATGAGATGAATAATAAATTGGAAAATAATTAATTAATTCTATAGGCCTAGGGTTCTATATATAAGGGTCTTCTCGATCTCCCTTCAGCTTTAGCAAGCAATGTGGTACTAAACCTTTCACCATATCTTATTATAATATAAATATGTCTTCGTGGGCCAAATTCTGATTTGGGCCCAATTAATCCCGCAGGTTATGTTCTAGAATCTTCCATTATTTGTAAAATTAATATCTTCTTATTCTGAGCTCCAAATATAGCAAATAATATGTCCGTTTCGATCGTCCCGACGAGCTCTTTTTGCAATAGTGTACTCTAATCCATCATTTGAGATACTTATATTCAGTGAAAACCTAAAAAATACCTGCAAGACAAATGAGAACACCAAACTCGTGGAACTTGTTAGAATCAAACCCTACATCTAGTGTTTGTAGATCCTTTAGTATCATTTCATGCAAAAATTGAGGGTAAAAGTTGTCGTTAACTACCGTCAACAAACTCCCCAAGCTTACCCTTTGCTAGTCCCTTAGCAAAGCTATTTATTAAAAACATACTAAGATCGAAGTTGCTTCAATGCTTTCACACCTTAAAAAGTATACATGATCTTCAACCATGGGGTTTTCACTTTCACTTGGGTCTTGAGCAATTGAAAGATGGAACAATCAAGTCAAGCACAATGTATCAAGTCTTTGATCAACCTATATTCCGAGTTTTTGTAAAGTTTTCAAAATAAAACTCAAAATTCTCAATTGTACTTACTAAACATATATTGTAAAGTCAAACAATGGATCCAAAGAAACATGTCATATAATCAAGATGTGCATGTGTACTAATTCTACTTTTGCTCCTCAAAACAATCTCTCTTTTTGAAAATATTGAAGAGAACTTGGGCCATATATAAACTTTTGTATGAGAGTTTTTGGACACTTGTCCCTTTTTTTTTTCTCTGTTTCTTCTTTTTCTATTTTTCTTCTTTTTTTTTCTTTTGGAGAGGTGGGCCCTACTCGCCCTCTTTTTTTTGTCCCTTTTTCTCCCTCCTTTTTTTTTAGAGGAGTGGGCTCTACTCGCCCGTAGGACACTTGTCCATTTTTTCAACTCTTTCTTTTTTTTTCTTTCCTTTTTTTATTTATAGCCCAAGCCTCATAACTTGATAAACAATTGGAGAGATAATAAAAACACTAGAGCTTTATTAAAAGTAGAGTGTACACAATCTTGATATAATGACAAGCATCGAAGGGTCAACAAAGCTTGACAATATTCAATGCAAAATATATTATTTTATTTATAAAAACATATGTATATATTATTTTGAAAAGTTAACCTCCGGAAATATAGTATCACATAAGACAAGTTAAATAATAGCTCAGACTTTTTCATATCATATCTCTCAATTACCTAGACTTAGATCAAGTATATACTACCCACAAGTTTCAAATTCAGAGCAAAACTCAAATCTTAAACAAGCATATCCAAAACTTGGGAGAATTTAAGCCTAAAAAACTAGGTACTTAAAAGCAGAGCAACTATTCATCATATCCATAGCAAGCATTGTTAAACAAAACTTAATATATATACATATAACTAAGAAAAATATTTGTTTGATTTTAACTCATTATGCATCTTTTTTATTATCTTTTCTAAATAAAACAAAAGCATAAGTAAAAGGAAAAGAATACTTATCTTACTAACTTGGGGTGGTCTCCCCAAGCTAGGTTGATGTGTAGGTGTTTGAGATGGGGCGGATTTAATGGAGGTGATGTCGTCCCTTCCTTGATGGAGCATTGATGATGATGGTAATATGTTGATGTTCCACCAAGTGGTTGAATGTCTCCTTTTAAGTCGTGGCTCATCAATGCATTAAATCTGTGAAACTCAAATAGACAACACAGCTTGTGAAATTGATTAGGCGTTAGTGGTTGGATATTTTAAGCTTTAATTGTCTAGAGCTTCTTAATAACTATAGATTAAATATTAAAGATTAAGCTTTAACAGAATTAAGCAAAATTAATATTTTATTTTGTATCTTAAGTTTGATTATAGCATTTATGAAAGCATTCAAACTTATAGAAATAAAAGTAATAATGAGTTGAGAGATTGCAAACCAACAGCGTCATAGTGACGAAGCATGTGAGGAGGAGCATGTCGGGATCATCTTATTGAGTCGGCCTTCCTTCCCCAAGCTAGCACCTTGCCATCACTTTCGACACTTGAAGTCTAGTGTGATTTATTGAATCATCTCTCAAAGTGTGTTGTAACTCCTATGTCCTTGAACATTGTTCGTCCTTTGTTCTTGTCTCTTATCCTCGCAATGATTAGTGACCAAGAATACCCGAAGGAAAACTAGTCCTAGGAACATATACATATGAGCCTTCATGTGCTCACATTTTTTCTTTTTTTTCTATATATAAAGCTAGACCTTCTTGTGCCCAAATATTTTTGTTATTTTCTAACATAAGACAAAAGGTTATATAAACTTGAGATAAAAATATATTTTCATCTATGCTAATAAAAAGATAGTGTTTTAATTACTTTTTAGCAGAGATTTAAAAAGATTTTACTTGCAACTACACTCTAGCATGGTTCAAAGCAAAGATAACTTGCAACAAAAGATAAAATGAATGAATTTGTATTTACCAAACTTTTGTGCGAAGTTGTTGGAGTTGTACTCCTTGCTTCATCTCCGATAAGAGTTTATCTCTTGACTTGTCCAAATTGAATTTGAGAATTTCTACTTGCAGGTTAGTCCAACAAAATAACCAATGTCTACACTAGCAATTGTTAGTTCAATAACTAAACTAGACTCCATGTCTAATTTAATTAAGGAATGCATTCTAACCTAAGCACCACGCTTAATTTAAAAGCCTTTGAAAACACACATGTAGCACTTTCAAACCAAAGCATACTAAAGTAAACAAAGATAACATGAAAGCACTATAGAGATTTACTCAAATGAAGATAAAAAAGAGCATGATCATGGTGAGATTTTTTTTTTATTTTAGATGCAAATGAATATATGCAAGGAACTAAATATGTAGTGGATTCAATAAAAGAAAACATAAACTAGATGGAGTGAATGCATGAAATAATAAAAGTAAACATGCAATATAATGCAAAAATTAAATGATAACTACTTAATATATTTAAAGACTATGAGCAAGACTTTCTCACCTTTATTGATCATACTTACCATGATGTGTAGCTTCTATGTACGTCACTTGAGATGTGTGCATTGAATTCTTGTGACGGCGACTTCTTCTTCAATCTGGGTTCTTCAATGTTTCTTCTTTCCTTTTCTTGTGGAATCTTACCGGAAGGTCGCGGCATCATCTTGTGTCTGTCTAATCCACAACTCAACGTAACAAGGGTAATCCTACTAAAGCTAGTGATATACTAAATTAGTAGATATCAAGATCATTATTAAAATATTTACGCTAATTGCTTCTTCGCAACGGCACCAAAAAGCTTGTTGATGTTTGTTAACCGCTAAAAGAACGAGAACACCATCATAGCTTTTCCCTAGGGGAGTATTCGTATCGTATCCACAGGGAAAGCTAATGGTAAAGAATTCTAATAACTCACAATCATGTATCCGCTAACTTAGCAAACCAACTAGACTAAAGTGGGGTAAGTGATAAATGATAATAAATACTACTATGAACACTAAAGCATAAAATAATAACATACCTAAATGGATACTATGATAAATGAATAGTTTAGCTAATCAAGAGGACAACGGGAGAGACAAAGGTTCCTAGACACTTCTCTATTACTTTGGTTCTAAGATAACTAAAGTATGAATAGATATAGCAATCATACAAATACACTTTGGAGCAACAAAGTACCTTTCCAACTCTCGAGAAAGACCGGAAAGAAGTAGTTGGGGAAGGCTGCCAAAAAGCTCTACGAACATCAACCCTAACGTGGTGGATTACAAAGGCCTTACAGAGCTGTCACCCCTGGGGCTACCACAACTAACCGGAGGATTGAGCGCAACCTCGTGTAACCTATAGTCTAAACACCATGTCTATACTATAGATTACTACTCTAGCTACCCGAATAACTAGAGCACTGAATATGAGCAAAGATCCCATGCAATGAATAAATACTATACTAAACATATATATGGAAAGCATAAAAAGTAAATAGAGAAGATAAATAAATATTAAAGCATAAATCTTGTAAAGTAAAGATACAAAGACATACCAAACTCCGAAAACTCTCCGAGAACCGAGCGCAGCTCCACTCTCCCTAACTCTCAACTAGATCTAATCTCTTACATTGAAGAGTCTAGTCCTAGATCTATATTGAAGAGAGAGTTCCTTACATTGGGACCCCTCTCTAATCAATGAGATGAATAATGAATTAGAAAATAATTAATTAATTCTATAGGCCTAGGGTTCTATATATAAGGGTCTCCCGATCTCCCTTCACTTTTTAACAAGCAATGTGGTACTAAACCTTTCACCATATCTCATTATAATATAAATATGTCTTCGTGGGCCAATTTCGATTTGGGCCCAATTAATCCCGCAGGTCATGTTCTAGAATCTTCCATTATTTGTAAAATTAATATCTTCTTATTTTGAGCTCCAAATATAGCAAATAATATGTCCGTTTCGATCGTCTTGACGAGCTCTTCGCAATGGTGTACTCTAATCCATCAATTGAGATACTTATATTCAGTGAAAACCTATGAAATACATGCAAGACAAATGAGAACACCAAACTCATGGAACTTGTTAGAATCAAACCCTACATCTAGTGTTTGTAGATCCTTTAGTATCATTTCATGCAAAAATTGAGGGTAAAAAGTTGTCGCTAACTACCATCAATACTCCTTTATTATATACAACCATGTGCTTGCAGCTTGCAGACCAGTCGCTCATTCACCCCGAGGGAATTTTGGATGACGTCTGCATAGGAGTTGGAAACTCATATGTGTCAGCAGACTTCGTTGTCCTTGAAACTGGAGGAGATGAGAAGTCAACCATCATACTGGGCCGACCATTCTTGAACACAGCCGAGGCTATCATTTATACTGCATAAGCAAAGATCTGTTTTTACATTCAAGGGAGAAAGGAGATCTTCTACTTCAAGAACAAGAAGCATGAGTCCCCTGCTCACCCTCAATATAGCTATGAGTATAAGGAGCCCACCAAGAAGAACAACAGCACGAGATGGAACAAGAAGAAGCAGCCACAACATGTAAACATGATCAATGCAGTTGGATCAGAATGGGATTTCGCTGCTACTTCGCCGTTTCTGCCAAAGTTAGATGACCCAGGTAACCCTGAGATCGATATTTCAATCAATCAGCTAACCTTCACAAATACTATCTGTGATACAGGATCTGGAGTCAACATAATGCCAAAGGTAATTTATAAATTTATATATGGTAAACAACCCCTGCATTTAAACTTGGATGCGATTGCGGATGGCGATCGGACCTTGAAGACCAGAAGGCATAGCTAAAGACATACCTGTCCAAATTAAGTGGCCACTATGTGCCCACAGACTTTATGGTCCTAGCTATGGAAGATGAAGACATCAACGCACCTATAGTGTTGGGAAGGCCGTTCCTGACCACTACTAGTGCAATCATCTACATGAAGACCGGAGAAATCCACTTCCAATTCCCTACAGAAAAGGTACGCTGTCATTTCATAAATTATACTAACTATGAACAGCCCAAGAAGCCTCGCAAATGTATTAGAAGACGCAAATGCTCGCCGTGGATACGTCCCGATATCGGATGAAGAATGGATAGAGTACGCGGCGGCAGCACCAAGGACTGATGTAGGATGGGAAGATTGGACAAATGGCAAGGACAAGGAAGAAGTGCCGAGAAAAGAAGAAGTTACGGAGGAGACCGTCAATAAGGAGGTACAGGAAGAGGTAGAAAACAAGAAAGATGATGAGCTTACACTAGAAGAAATTTTGGGAGTCAAAGCCGAAGACATCCATATTGGTTCAGCCATCTTTCAGTCTCCTAAAAACAAGAAGGTTTGGAAGAAGAAGGAAAGCCAACCTGCAGAACCAGAGACATCCTCTCCTTCGACTTCGGAGGTAACTTCCTCGAGAGACCTCAATTTATGTGCCAACAAACATACCATGGGAGTAAGAACTCCTACGTGCCCAAGGTAAGTGCACAAGTATCCTTTTACTTTAAGTTTTGCATATTTATTTTCCTTGCATGATTAGATTTTCCTTTAGCATATTTATTTTGTTGCATTAGTTTCATGCATGATTTCTAAAGCCCCATGGCATAAACACCCACAAGACTTTTTGCTGTGGCGGCTTAAAAATAAAAAGATTGCATTTGTTCTTATTTTCTTGCATGCATGTTAAATAAAGAAAATACCAAAAAATATTAGCTTATGCTTAAATCCTTGTTCAAGCTTAATCTTTAATTTTTCTTTAAGGAACTCAAAGATAATTAAAGCTTAAAAATATCCAACAGCTAATGCTTAATCAGTTCCACTAGTTTTGCTTTGTCTATTTGAGTTCCACGAGTTTAAAGCATCAATAAGCTACGACGAAAAGGAGACGATCGACCACTCGACAAAGCATCAATTCAACATTCGTCATCAATGCTTCATCAAGAAGGGACGACATCGCCTCCATTCGCCTACCTCACCTCGGACATACACAAAAGATCTAGCTTGGGGAGAGCACCCCTGTTATCGAGATAAGTATTCCTTCACTTAGTATATTTATTTATTTATTAGCTTTCTTTTTTAAAAGACCATAAAAAAGATGTATAAAGTTTTAAATCAAATAAAGAGTTAATATTAGTTATATTTATATATTTGCTTAAGGTGTGGTTAATAAATGCTTGATAGAATAAAAAAAGTTTGCCTTGGAAATGATGAATAGTTGCTCTACTCTAATTCTTTTTAGTACCATATTTTTAACTTGAAATTCCTCCGATGCTTTAAATATGTTTGTACTGCTTTTAATTTGCTCTATACCTGACTTGTGGGTAGCATACACTTGAACTAAGTCTAGGTAATTGGAGGATGTGATATATGAGAGTCTGAGCTGCTTTTTTATCTTGTCCTTTGTGAAACTATATCTGGAGATTTGCTTTTGAAAATTTAAAATCTTTCATGATGAGCTCTTGTTTGGCAGAGTGTTAAATTCCTACCAAAGCCATATTTATGATATTTAGATTAGGAAAACATTCCAGTTACATATGTTGTTTACTTTGGATTGAGTAGTTCAAGCTCTGTTGTTACCTGTGAGAGTTCAGTCATGAAAAATGCATGTTTTATCCACCCACCTTCCACAAACACCCATATGCATTATTCCTACAATAGGGATGATCACAATACCATTCTGTTTCCATATATATATATATCCACTTGTATATGTTTCATTCCTACATTAGGAATAAACCCTCCATCAAACCATAGGAAGCCAATGTTTTATTTACTCCAAATAGCTTTGTTGTTATCTCTCAAAAGTTTATTAATGGAAAGAGATATGGGTTCTTTGCTAAAAAAAAAGAAGAAAAAAAAGGAGATGAAAAATGGACAAGTGTCCTATGGGCGAGTAGAGCCTACCTCCCCCTATGTTAAAAAAAAAAAAGAGAAAGAAAGAGAGTAAAAAAAGGACAAAGTGTCCACAATAAAACAATGGGTACTTAGATGTCCGCCTTTCTGAAAAAAGAAAAGAAAAAGTAAGCAAAACGCATAGTTCTCTAAATTCCAAGTTTCAAAAAGAGGGATTTATTTATTCATACAAAGGAGTAAAAGTAGAATTAGTTTTAGCCACCAAATAAACACCTATCCACCATATTCCACCATACACATGCTATTCTGTTTTGACTAATTGAACTCTCTATGGATCCATTGTTTGAACTATAAATATATTCTTTGCAAATATGCAATATATTTTTAAGAGTGCCACTCCTATGAACTCCACATAAGCCATATTTAGATAGAGAGTGAGATGAGAGAAGGCTTAATACTTAGCCTTGCGCCACAATTTCCATATATTCAAGATAGAAGGCATACTTATTAATGCCTAGTGAGAGACTGAGAGTGCCATTCAATTCAGAGCTTTGAGTTTTATTGCAAAAATCTTTTGAAAACTTCGAATATTAGTAATCTAAGACTTGAGACTTAGTGCTTAACTTGATTGTTCTGTCTTTCAATTACTCAAGACCTAAGTGAAAGTAAAAGCATCATAGTTTGGTAATAAGAGTAAGTTTAAAGTCGGCATTAATTTTATCTGATCCGGAGTAGAGTTTCTTTTTAAATGCATGTGTACTCTATAAGAATAAAAGTATTGTAGCAACTCCTGATCCAAGTTTGTCCTACAGTATATGTTTCTTTTGTTAAGGGACTAGCAAAAGGTAAGCTTGGGAGAGCTTGTTGACGGTAGTTATCGTCAAACTTTCTAGCATGAAATAATAGATTATTTAGAACTAGAACTATAGTAAATAAGGTTTATACTAATGATTTCCACAAGTTTTGTATCTACTAAGTTTTGCAGGGAGAACTACGAAAACACCGAATATCGAGAGAAAAGAGAAGAAACGAAGAAATAGAAGAAAGGGACTGAATCAAGGTGATTAGTATAAATTCCAAGGGTCTTAAGGACAAAAAGAAGACAGCTCGCAAGGCCGGGGCCCACATGCTGACATGTGGGGGGCTGGGCGGCACCTCCTATGGGGCGGCGGCACCCCCCTGTGGAGACACGTGTCCCGCTTACGAACCTTCCTACAACCGACCTATGGAGTAGATCTTGGCCGTCCAATGAAGTCGGTTTGATCCAAGGGCTGAGATTCATCCTATGGGGCTATAAAAAGAAAGGGCAGACCCCCCCCCCCGAAACCCTAATTCATTCTCAACAATCAGTTGAAGAGAGTTCCGAGATCAAAGTCGAGCCATCCACCATAGTTCTTTAGATTAGTTCTAGTTCTAGAGAGATTTAGCTACGTAGTAGAATAGAAGGAGATCCAAGTCTAGGAAGGCTTGAGCTTGATTCTATCAAGGTGTTCATAGGTACTTTGTTATATCCTCAATATATATTCAATTACTCATTGTTCATCTATGATATTGTTCTTTATATTCTTTATATTATCATTTGCATTGTTTATTGTTTGCTTTAATATGTCTAGTAGAGTTAGATATTTATTATGGATTGCATGCTTAGGATTGTATAGCCCTCATCTTGTAACGTGCAAGATAGGTGTTATAACTTATGTAGGCGTGGTGCTTATATATGTTATATCTGCAAATATCCTCTATATATCGAGACGTGGGGTAGATCGTAGGGGTGACAGCTTTATTGAGTCCTTTGTAGTCCCTCCTCGCTATATAGATTTTGGTAGGTCGTGTGTCGCTGAGAAGGTGAAGATCTCATTATTGAATCCTTCCTAGTTGATGACCCTTAAGTTATGTTATGAAGTAGTAATTGCTAATTATGATAACTAGATGTTTGCACATTAGAGTTTAGCAATAGCATGTGATGATAGTTACTAATAAGTTTTCCTTATATTACCCCATGTTAGTCCTTAGAATAGAATAATCTAATTGAACTTTATCATTTCATGATGGATTGATCTCTGCTTTATCATTTATCTTATTGAGCATTTATCATATATATCTTTATCATTATCTTTATCATTATTTGTCCTTGCACATCCCATATTTTTCTTACTAACAATAACGGGCAACTAGATGAAATGCTGATTCTTTCAGGTGAATGGCCCGATCACGAAAAAAAGATCGATTCTTCCAAGGTTCGACACATGAGCACAGCCACTGGTATGATCTGTCCGTTTTTTCTGGCCCGCGATTCGACGATGCCCAAAGCCGATTTTGGTATACCAAGTTACCAACCATGCGAAAAAACTTACACGTCTGCCGACCCAAAATTTTCAAATAAGCTGGTCAAGTTTCGGTTGTGACAAAGGAGTAACCCTATCACTGTCGGTTTGTCAACTCATCAGTGACAATGCGCTAGCAATGTCGGTTCAAAGCATCAGCCGGTAATAATGATATCCATGATTATCACTATCGGGTGGACATATATGATCGAACTGGCATGGATATGGTGGTCAGTGTCACTGCTGATTTAAAATAAGACTCGGTACTGATCACTAGCTCACACCACTATCAGTTCATATATATGCTTCAACCCGGCAAGTGATAGTACTCATACCGAACGCTACCGAGTCAGTGCACACCTGACAGTGAATTGTTGAGTGCCACTCTTGGCTTAATACCACACCTGACACTCAAGAGAATTCTCATTCCCATCACATTTCGCACAAGATAAGATATGATATATGAATACATCATGATTAACTAGAAAACTTAATAGGTAGAGGTGAAGTCAAAATTTCTCCTCAACCTATAGGTTGAGTTGCACATCTTGCACTTCAATTCGCCTCCATAGAGCGAGGCATGAATTGCACTAGGTGTGTTGAACTGAGGAGATTAAATTATCTTTAAGTCCCTCGGTCTAGTTGTTGACACCCGATAATGGATGGACATTATTTTTTTTTTACTATGAACGTGTTAAAATGCCCTAGAACATGGCTAAGGAGAAGCGGCAAAGCGTGAGGCTCGAAAATCCGACGAAGAAGGAGGTCCACGCCTGCCTCCTATGCGCCGGACGCTGGAGGTATCGTGGGCCGCGTCGGCCGGCCAGGCGTCTGGTGGCCCTTCCCTCGCGGCGGCGGGCGTAACACATGCCATCGCCGTGGCGTATGGCGTGGCTGTCCCGGCGCCCGGCGCGGCCTGCTAGGCGGGCCACTGCGGACTGCGTCGATCGCTCAACTGGCGCGTCACGATGCCCTCGTCCCCCCCCCCCCCCGCCCTTCGCGCGACAGAGTGCTTTCGTTGGCGTTTGGCGCGCGGCGGCGCCAGATCGCTCTCGTTCCGGCCGTCGGTCGCGTGTAATGCGGGGCGTCCGTACGGATTTCGAACCGATCTCTTTCCCGATCGCGTTTTGGAAGGTTTTTGGAGTTTGGGAACGTCCCTTGACGGTTTTTTAAGGGGATAAGACTACCCCTCTATATAATGAGAGGTTCATGGCCGATTTGATCCCATCTACATCCAATCAATCAAACATATCTACCAAACCCTAATTTTCTCCTCTCAACCCCTCTACCCTGTTGTCCGGCGGCATTCTCCGCGAATTTCGTCGGCGTTCTAGGTGGCCTTGCCGATCCTATAGGGCACCCCTCACGTGCGTCCTCCTGACGGGTCTTCTCGGAGGTGCGTTCGGAGGTTCTCCCGGCCGAAACCGAAGCTCTACATCGGTCCCAACGATCTCTTGATCGTTAGCTCGTGGCTGATCACGCTGCGGTTCTCGCCTTTTCAGGTTGTCGCGCAACCTCGTGGGCGTCAAAGGCCCTCCTGGTGTGCTTGGCGTGGAACCCTAATTCTTCGTCAACACTAGTATTACAATTTAATACCTGCCTGCTGCATAGAGTGTGTCTTTCTATTGCATATTGCAAAAATCAGGGCAGTGATAACCATTGGGCATTAGTCATCAAGCCACGTAGAGTGCAAGATGGCCTCCGGAGGAACCAGATCTGTGAGGAAATGGATTGGTTGAGATCGAGGAGAGGATTGATTCACTGGCCGGTGTGTCACGGCCAGCTTGGGTGAGCAATTTCCCTGTTAGTGTGCATGTTAAGTACGTATAGCTGCTGCTTTTGCAACCTCGTCATCAGTGAGCAGGATCGAAATCCCTCGATTAAGAATGTTTGACTTGGAGGTACCAAATCCTCCGTCTTTGGTGGGAAACCAGTCGTTGTAGCAGGTCCAAAAAGAGAATAATCCCACTTGAACGACTCTTATTTATTGCCGAGTGCAGTACGGATCGAGTTCTTACTCAACTACAGTATATGTACTTCCATATGTACTTTAGTATGTACTGTACGGTGCTATGATTTTTTTTTTTTTTACAAGATACGGTGCTATGATTAAATGTCACTGTGTAGCAACTTGGGAGGAGGCTTCGCCAAGTCCCAACGACGAGCTCAATCCCGTACGTACCGTGCCATAATTTTTTTTTAATCGCTGCCATGATTATGACAGGCGTACATTAGAAGACAACTAATTTACACGATAGTTCCTCCATGCACGAGAGAACGCAAGTATTTATGATAGTCAATCACTCAATCTAGCTTCATTTTCACTAAGGGCAGCCGCAATGGCTAGCTCTTAGTGTTGTGCTCATATTCTAATAGAATTGAGATGAGCTAGCCATCTAGTTTACATAAATGGTTTTAACTTGACATTTATGTCTCTAACTATGTTTACTGTAAAAGTATTTTATAATTAATTTAACTATACTTATTTGGTATCATAAATATTAGTAGTTTTATATATTTTTGTTGAAGTTTAAAAGTTTTGACTTCTTAAAAGTGATAATTGCACCTTTTTATGGACCGTGGGAGTAATAATGTAGTATAGAAAAGTGAAACAATTTGGTTAAATTTGAGCCGAGAACAAGCACTCAAAAACACTCAAAGGCACATGCATATAGCACCTACTCACTACTGGAAAATTACTATTATACTGTTGGTAAATGAAAACGGACGGGAAAATAGAGAACCGACGAAAAAATTAGTAATTTCCTGTCGGATTTTATTTTTTTTCTGTCCGGGTATGCTGTACACACAAGAAATATTCTCGTTTTTCTGTCGGGCACATATTTTTCCTGTCGGTTTTTTTAAAGACACAGGAATATGAGCGAAAAACGTTCCGCGCGCCAAGATTTTGCCGCCAGTCGAAGCAAAAACGTTCCATGTGCCTAGCTTTGCCGCCAGTCGAAACGTCAGGCGCCAAGCCCAATCCCAAAAGCAAAGCCCGGTCACCACTAGGTTCTCTGAGTCGGCTTCTAAGCCATCGGACAACCGTGATACAAGCCATTGTTCATGTCGATCATAGGGTTTGATAAACATCTTCCAACTAAGGATTAGGGAGGTTGGTTGGGAAGTAATTCTAACATCTTCCACTATGCTGGAAGATGTCAAAATCCTACTCAAGTAATTAACTTTTAGCCCTGCCACAATGTCATGTCCCGTGAGACGGGGACTGGAACGCCCGGCCCAAGGGGCCCACGACCGGCAGGCGCCCCCTGGCTCAGCGGCCCACAGCCCGCCGCCCCCCTGCCGCCGCCAGCGGTTTCTTCGGGGAATTAAAGTAAGAGTTTGGTTCGGATAATTCTTAGCACTTTTTTGTGTACAAGAGGTATTCCACTCTATAAGGAAACCTCTTATTAGGAAATAAATATGATTGCTTGTAAAAGTTATTCCAACTCTATAAGGAAACGTTTAGAGATTGCTTGGATTACAAGTCCCATAGGAGGGCCATATAAATAGGGAGCATGTAATGTCTTTTGGGGCAAGCAATAAAGAAGTATTTTTCCTTCCTTCGCCCTAGCCGCCGCCGCCCCACCCCCCCACGCCCCCCCGCGCCGCCGCTGGCCACGCCCGCGCCGCCCCGCCAGGTCAGCGTCGGCCAGGTGTCCTTCCGCCCCTACCGATCGCGGTTGTGACACACAACTAATATGGCATTTTGACACTTGGCTTGGGAGAATTGAAAAGATTCATTAGCCAATTTGGAGTCCTTGTCCTAGTAGAGAGCACTAGCTAGGAATCCCTTGAGGAGATTGATAAGGTGAATGTTCGGTTCTTGAGAGGCACTGCAAGGTTCCCAAGGAGGTTATCTCGAGAAAAGTTTTAGTTGGAATGGCTTTGGTTCATGACGTATGTGTCCCATAAGACTATATATACATGTAGAAAGCAAAAAGAGGTCAAAAGTAGTCTGTATAAAAATATTTTTTAAATTGATGCCACATGCAATTTAAGAGATATTTTGGCTCTATCTTGTTGGTCCTACTAAACTTTAGCACCTACTAAATGGTTTAGTAATATTTAGTTGTTAGATTGATCTCCACCAGTTGGCCCAGTTGGCCCAACGGCCAACTAGGCCCTTGACTCGCATCCTGATCGGGGATGCCCAGCCCAATGAAGTGGCTGGTGGGGCCCATGTCGCACACGGTGCCTATAAGAGAAGAGGTGGGGGCCACGGGCTCGGATTACGAGGTTCACAGAGTAGCCGCCACCCCCACCGCCTAACCCTAGTCCGATTGAGAGGGTGGCACCGCAGCGATGGGAAGCTCCACCGGCGGCGTCATTGATCCGGCGACGACCACGAGGACTACGGGGCAGGCGGACTTCATCGCCACCATGTCATCAACACCGCCCTGGTTTCCTCATCCCAATCCCAAAGGTATGGACGTCCACTCTCTTCTCGTCTCTCCCTTCATCTCTCTGTATGATGTTCGATCTACTCGATTTATCCCAAGTTAAACAAAAGTTCACCCCACTGATCTGCACCTAGTCGATCCATAGAACTAACAATGGTATCACGAGCCTGCTAGTGTTGTAGATCCAGTTTGGGCAGAAAGAAACAGATCAAAAGAAACCGATTTGGAATCCGATAAGAAAATCCCCAAATGTCAAACCCTAACCCTAACCATCCCGAAATCAAGAAACCTACCTCGTGGATCTCACTGCCTCGATCGCATCGCCCGTTGTCGCAAAGACGAGGGGAAAAAGACTCAGCGCTGCCGCTCATCGGCACACGAAAAAAGAAAGCCCCGCTGCCG